>JAUMHQ010000051.1:9066583-9092804 GCA_032361165.1 Enteromius paludinosus | reverse complement strand
TTTAGTTTTACTTAAGTGATACTGTTTTGCAACAATGTTATATATTTATATATATTTAATATATAATTTTTTTTTATATTTACTGTATATGCATTTATTTATGATATTACAGTCATGTAAACTAAGAGCCACTAATTTACCAAAATATGAAATGTTAATCTCTATGGATATATATGTATACAGCTTTCTGCTGCGTCTATGTGGGACAATGCAGATTCATATTATTGGTTTCGGATGCTTGCTTGTATAATTCTTGCCATGTACCTGTATTTCTGAGCGCCATGATCTGGAAATGTAGTTTCATGGCAGTGCTTATGTGAGTGTGAGATGAGGTGAACGTTTCCTGTAGAGGGCACACAGACCTCCACTGAGCCTAAACTCAACGCAGTGTGCACACAATTGGCCTCCCAGCTATTTTTTTTCCCTGCTAAAATAGAAGCAAATTAAAATGCTGTCATTACCCCTTCCATGGAGGGAGCCGTGTCCTTAGGCTGCTGGCCGTGCAAATGAGACACTGGTGGCTTTCTCAGAGGCCCCTGTTGCAAAAGAAGCACTTACCATTGTGTGTGTGCGTGTGTGCTGGGTGAAGATGCAGAATGGCATAGTAGCATGGTCCTCCATCACAAGATCTCTAACAAGAGGTTTTCCTGCTTTTGGGTGGAAGTGATTGTTCCATTTTAATCTACGTCATTTTTAGCATGACTATTTTATAAGTTGTGTATTTGTATAAGTTGTAGAGCATGGAACTTTATTTTGTCAATATGAACCTGCATTCACAAATCCATTTCATTTTTAAATGATTAATTCCAGTTTGTTTTTTGCCACAAACTGTTACATCTAACATCAAAGAGATGATTCACCCAAGAAATGAAAGTTCACTCGTTAATAATACACCTTTTTTTAACGCTATACACTCGCCTCTCTTTTTTCTGATCAAAAAAATGAGAGATTTTATAAAATGTCGAATCTAGCCAGTTGCTGTTCCTTGCCGTTATATAAATCAAGTATGCTTTTTCTTTTTTATTATTGTTTAATGATTTGAAAAAGAAGTAATGGTAACATAGCATTAAAACACTAGGTTGAGAATAGAATGACCTAGCATTAAATTGCCAAATTTTGGCAACATTTTAGAGAAGACATATTGCGAAAAACATTACCCAAATCATTGGCTAAAAAGCTGTGGTTATGTCTACCATTGCTCATGAACCAGCGTCCATATATTCTATTTAAATAGGGTTCATTCTGATTTCATTTTGACTCTAAAGAGTAATATTAGTATTTTTCATTCATCAGCATTCAGTAAAACTCCAGTGACTGTGTAGAGCTGTCCTCTTTTCTCCTTTTAGCGTTTCCAGGTGCCAGCAGTCAAATCCCTCTGTGTCCTTCCAAACAGAGGAAATGCCCTTCCAAGAGAACCCCACTCCACACACTCGCATACACACACCCTTTGTCTTCTTTTATTAAAGAGGCCATGGGTACACCGTTCATTGTGATCCGTTTTTCATAGCTTGTCTTTCTTTACCCCAGTAATGTCACCGTGACCTAAATACCATTTCCCCTTAAAGTTCCTGTCTCAGGGCTCATTTCACCCAATAACGGCTTTCTGTTTTGTTTATATGGCAATTCATTCATTTTATTCAAGTTTCCAAGCATTTCCAAGTTTTAAAACTACTTTTCCTAGGTGTGGAAAAGTAATATAAAATGTAGCATTTCTGTGGTGAATATTGCATTACATTACTATTAAAACAGTAGATACAGTAGAATGATTGCAATTGCACTTACAACATCTAACAATAAATCTAATAAAAAAACTAGTGTATGTTCCGCTCTAAAATCAAAGTTATAAGATTATGCACGTTGGTACTTCGATCTGCATTTCAAAACATGTTTTAAAAGCATTCAACCATGGCCGAGAATATCAGAAATGCCTAGGTGGGCAGCTCACTAGGTTTTGTAAGAGAGCCACTTCCGCCGTGACCCCTTTCAGAGCTCCAGCTTCGAGCAACTCCCTGATTTGAAGTGGCCTTGAGATGGAAAGAGATTTAGTTAGTCTTCATTCACACTCCTGCCCTCGACCCGCCGCCCTGTAGCTGGTCATACGTGTTTGTACGCTTGTGTTTTATAAGGCTGCTAAACTGATTCAGTGCTGTAATCCAGACGGACATGTGTGCCCACCGTTCTCAGCTGCTTTATGACATGACTTTACTGTGTCGGGTCACACACACAAACACGCACACGCTCATAACGGCTTTATTGTCGTCCTTCCCTCACCCCTCTCCAGCTTTTTCAAGTCTTTAGCTCAAGCCTCAGATGGAGCGACAGAACAAAGTGATAATTGTCATAATTGCTGAGGGAATCAAACGGCACAGTCGCGTTGATGTAACGCCCCTCACTGTTTCCGTCCTCTCATCTCACTGTCTTCCTCTTTTGCAGGGGCTCGCGCTCATGCGGCGTAAGCGTAATCGTTTAATCAATGATATCGAGCAGTGTTATTGTGGTTAGGAGTTTTATTCACCTCCTTCAGTGTTTGAGTGTGAAAACCTGTGGCGATTCCTCCTCGTTTTGAGGAGAATTGAGGTATTATGCCTTTCTGAAATGTGCCATCGTGTGTGAAGGGGCCATTATCCACTAAAGAGCTGTTGGGCTAATGCTTGTTTATACGTTTGTAAATGTGTTTATGCGACGAACAGCCAAAGGTGGAAGTTTTATTGTTGCTTCTAGCATCGAATTGAATGGCTCCTGTGACAATCAGGTTGTTGGTTGCCATGGGAGCCTCATCCTGGTCTCTCCTTTGGCCCATTCACACTCGACAGCTGTCATCTCACACACACACATGCGCGCACACACAGATTTCCTCAAGCCAACCTTCATCTTCCCCTCCCGTGTTTGATCAACACCATTGCTTTCTCTCCTCGTTTCACTCTGCATCTCCTCCTCCTCCTCCTATCCTTTGATCCCTTCTCCCATCTCTTCTCCTCTCCTTCATTCCAGCAGTCTCTTAACTCCCCATGTGTGGTCGCTCATGGGTATTCCAACTTTTCTAGCTAATTAGAGTGTGTAGAGAATCAAGTGAGTGTGTGTCATGTTTCAGGTGTGTGTGTGTGAAGTTCTAGGCCCTGCTGTGGGGCCCCAGGGCCATTCTATCCTCAGGAATCAGCTCTGGGAGTGTAATCCTGCAGTAGCTTACTCCAGCACAATGCCTGACCTCTTCTGGCAGACAGGACACCCCGACAGCCCAGAGGAGAGGGCCTAATCTTCCTTGCAACGTCAGCGTTCCCCCGCCCCACGCGGCTCGAGAAGAAGGGCAAGCAGGACAGAATCTTTCTATAGAGCTTTAAATCGGCTTGATTTTTCTCCAATTAGTGCAGAAAGAAAAGATTCATTTATCACTTTATTCAGGATCAGAAATTAATTTTTGAGCACCGTGGCAAGAATACTATACAAATTGTTAATGTCCTAGAAATTCAATTAAATGTACAGACTTTTTTTTTATTCTTTATTTCATTTTATTGTTACAGATTGCAATAATTTAAATATTAATAAGTTTTAATATTTTAAATATTAATAAGTTTTGTTTGTTGAATTTTTCTTTTCTATTTTACTCAATTATACTTAAATTAAATTTATTGACCCATATAAATGGATTGATATTGATATTTATATCTAAGTGTTTTATTGTAAGTATATTTATATAAATATTGATAATGATAATCCAGTAAACTATTGCTAGATATAACAGATTACCCTGTAATCAGATATTTTATGTAATGATATAAGTTATTTGTCTAATGTTGAATTTATTGATGCGGAATTATTTTATTTTATTTACATTTCTGTTATAGGTCTAATTATGTCAAGGATTGGCGCTTTTCCACTGAATAGTACGGCACGGTTCAGTACAGATCACATTTGGGAGGTTTTCCACTGGGAACAGTACCTGGTACCTGGTCCTTTTTTTAGTACCACCTCAGGCGAGGTTCCAAGCGAGCCAAACCGTTACCAAAACGTGACGTGTAAACTCGTCATTACTGCGTCACTGAACTTGCGACACGAAACACAACAGACCCGCTAGATTTAAATCAGCACAGGCAGCAAAGGATCGGACGCAACTTTTTTGTTTGAAGAAACACATCTTTTTGTGTTTCCGATTTTGGTAAACACCTGGCGTGTTTACGATGATGTCACGGCAGTAGAGGCGGTGCAACTATAACGACACATGAACAATCCCGCCCACTCTAAACTGCAGTGGAAACGCAAACCGAGCCGAACTGAGCCGTGCCGAGCCGAGTCGTACCATGCAGTGGAAAAGCGCCATTAATGTCATAAAGAATAATTGATAATGATAATCCAGTAGAATATCTATTGCACTGCAATCAAATGTTTTTGAATGCAGTTCAAGTTCATTGGAGTGTTTTTGTAGTGAGGTGTCTGGGTCAATGTGGCTTTGTTAATGTAAAGCAGCCAGTAAGTTTGTCACGGACGATTGTTCAATTACTGTTGTCCTGCAGAAGTGTATCTAAGCTTGTAATGGTCTCATAGCTCTCCCTTTAGGCAGAACAAGAGCCGTGCGAAGTCACATTAACAAGATGGCTGACCCAACATTACACATTACTTTCTGATACTTGCAGCCATAAACTTCCTGCAGCACTATTGACTGATGGTGCAAAAGGCAAAGCCATCAAGGGTAATTGGCAAAAAAAGACATACCATATGGTCTAGATCATAACGGTTGTTAATCCAATCCAAATAGTTCGGATGAGTCTGTTAGCGCTGTAGCGTGCATGATAATAATACAAGAATTAATGGCTAAAGCATCTGCCTCTTAAAGTGCTCAACAAAGAACACGCGTTTCACACAAATGCGTTCGCAAAAAAACATGCTCGCGCTTCTGAAGTCTTCTCATCATTTGTGTTCCAGCCTGTGCCTATAAATGAGTTCTGCACAACTTAAAAAAGAAAATGGAAATAGCTGCAGCTATGCTGACATTTTTGCTCAATTACACTAATGAGAGCATTAGGAGCGTGTGCATTTGTGGCTCCGCCAGCCAGAACTCTGAAATGGAGCTTTTTCACGCCTGAGCAGTGAGGTTCAGAGAAAGCCGTCTTAACTGCAGAGTGCACACTGACAGCAAGATGCTCACTAGGTATGGCCAGAAGAACGCCATCGCTCTTTATTGCTTTTCTCAAACACATTCCCGTGCCAGGAAGCGGCCGGAATCTGGCTGCCCTGTTCTTTTCTACTTTTGTAAAGTGATTCAGTTAGCTTCCAGTCCTTTGTGTCCAGCCCCACAGGTACATTTGCCTCTGCGGCTTTGTCTTTTCTGCACTTCTAACAGGCTGCTAATGGCTGTGTTTGTCATGATCTAGATGCGCTTGTGTGCCTCGTGCCAGCGGAATTGGGAGGTGAGCCATGTGCCAGGGCTCTGCTCGATTCACCCCTGCCGCATGCCAGCGAGATGCCCGACGATATCCGAGCATCTTGCGCCGTCTGCCAGCGCGGTACGCGAAACATGGCCCTGGACGCACGCGCCTTGCGCCACGGGCCTGGGGGCTAAGCTCTTGATGTTTATGTTCGGCAGGAGAAGCGTGGGATTTGAGCTAGCGCAGGTGTACGGCAAGCCAAGTCTGTTTTCTTGCTAGCCATCTTAAAATGGAAAATAGTGTAAGCGTGACCCCTTTCTGGCGTGGTCTATGCATCAAGTGCATCTTTTCCATTTCCCAGAAGCCTCTAGGATGCTGGCTTAGATTTACGGCTGTATTAATCTACTCTATGTATCCGGGACTCTTGGCATCAGCGCTCGCATCTAGAAACGGAGCCGCCGCCGCTCGCCGTGCTGTCACCTGAGCTGATTTAGCAGGTGCTAACCTCCATCAGCCAGGAAATGTCAGGCAGCCCTGGGCTGCATTTGTGCACCGCTTCCTTCTGGGCGATGCCTGCTGATTATAGCATGTGTCTTTCGGAGCGTTCTGAAATATGACCCGCTTCGGAGACATGGCTCATGTCAGCGCGTCTACTAGTTTGCCGCACTTTCCTTTAATTAGCATGTCACAGGTGAATGTAAACAAGCTAGTACTGATGTTCATCCTAAGCGGCGCCCCCTGTTGGTAACATTTTTCTTTCCTGTTTTTATTGACAGGTGCTATGAGTTTTCTCGCTGAACTTTTAGTTCAGTTTGGTAATGCTGATGCAAGGATGCACCAGATATGTCTTTCTTTTTCCCCTGCAGGATTGCCGAAGGAAGACCATTTCGAAAGCTGTGGGCTAAGAGAGGAACATAAATGTCTTGAGCAGACGTTATAGTGTCTGTCGATCACCAGAAGCAAAGTTAGATCACTCGACGGCCATCTTGGCAACACCCCAGGGAGCTTTTTTCTCTCTAGCTAATGGGTATAAAGCACAGCTGCTATCCACTTAAGAAAGGAAAGACCAAAATCTCAAACGGTTAAGACTGTTTGAATAACATCAAATCAACATTATACTGTATGAACTTCTCAAAAAACCCTGCAGAATTCAGCTAATCCAGGTTCTGCCAAAAGGAAAATGTACTAATTTTTTTTTAAAAAAAGGCAGGGTTTCTTATTCTATAGCTACTTTGTTCTTTTTACAGCCGTATTTTCTGCAGAAATTGTGCTTTTAGGAAAAATGACAGCTTGTCACTGTGGCATTTTTGTAACTTATTTAACTCTGAAAGGTTTATAGTATTACATTAAGGGTGAAATTACTTCTCTAAGGTACTTGTGAGCATCTTTTAGGGAGCAGATAAGGTACAAAGTAGTTTCTTTAAATGCTAATTCACACTGACAGATGCTGATAAACACATCATATCTGTTGGTGCAGTGTGATGATGCCAGTAAGGCCAGTATAGTATAAACAAATTGAATTCATGCAGGATAATTTACTAAGTGCATAATCTATTAAAAGTCTAGAGTCGATACCATCCGTACCTTTTACAAAACATTTTATTTTTTAATTTATGTCTTTTTTTGCTGCTCTCACCATGTTATCCCGTTCTGTGTGGTTTTTTTATGGCCCTGTCCATCAGCAACGGCGTTTTTGCAGAGCCTTACTGTTAAGACTTAATAAAGGATTTGAATGCTCATTTGTGTTTCTCAAACAATCTCGTTTAGAGTGTCTATTTTCGTTTATTTATTTTTTATTTTTTGCTCTCTATTTTTCAAAAGCATTTATGTGGGTCCATTAAAATCTAGAGACTGCCTGTGTGCTCATAAAACTGTCAAAAATTGTATAAATGCTCTCACTGTATCCTAATATATTGGATTTGAATCCATCACCTTGAATACCGTGCTTACACTTCAGCACTTATGCACAGCGTCCTAAATGGTAACAATAAATAAGAGAGAAATAACATTATAGTTTTTGAAGAACTGAAAATCAGCATGATGCACCAACCTGGTTAACATTCCTTCATTCATTGCATTCTCAATCACATCCTTAAAAATGCATTTGGCACACACAGCCTGTTGGTAAAAACGGATTGGTGGTTGTGTTATTAAAGACATACAAATCGTTTACAGCAACAAATTAACGTAATATTTAAGACATCATTCCAAATGGCCCACATTTTTACACCTGGTTTCTTACTTTCTACCTTCTCTTATCCTCTTTTGTTTTGCTTATGCAACTTTGACATAGTGAATCAGAGGTGGGATTGATAATTGCAGTCTTGGGCAAAAAAAACGTTGAATTAAACGTTGTTTAGTTTCTCCTTTTTGAAGTCGCAGGAGCTATTTGCCAGGCATCGGGGTGGGGGGGATGCAAAGTGCACCAAATTGAGTTGTTTTTCTGCAGTGCTTGCTCTCTTCCCAACATCCTGCATCTGAAGCACATGCCCTCTGGGTCACATTTTAAACATGCAGAGGACGGAGGGGGCACAGTTCTTCCTCAAGCTACTTCCATTTGCATGAAGTTAAAATGGAACAGGCTGGCACCAGCTCCCTCCCAAAACCCATACGACACCAGAGGCATGTGAAACGGCACCAAAGAGATATGCAAATGTGCCATGGAGAGGGGCCTATAAATCTCAGATAGATTTCTACTTTAAACACTCACCAAGGGCTGCTCTGGTGTGTGCATGCTGGCAGTTTTACTACCTGCACTGTCTACTGAGAACCCTTGTTCTGTGTTTTTGGTCTTCAGGCACACATAATGATTTTATTGCCGATCTTTATGCGTAGCGAGTATTATTTGTCTGAAGAGTTAGTTGATTTGCGACTTGTGTGAAGATGTAGAGCGTCTACGCCTTTGTGTTTTCTTCTTTTAAGTGCTAGTGTGCTTTAGTTTGCCAGCTAAGCGGTTAACAAATGGTGAGACGGAATCTGTGCACCGGCCATTAACCGTAGACAGTGGCATCTGAATTAATGAAGGGTGACTTGGTACCCCAGCACTGCTTTTCCTGTGTTTACTTCATGGGTAATTGGACCCTCTTCTCCCCCTTTATGGGCGAGGTTACAAACAGAACAAAACCTAACAAAACGGTGATTAACTGTGCTGTCTTTCATTTAGGGGCCTTCGGTGGCCTTCATAAAGCCACTTCTTTTATTTTCGGCCAGAACTGAGGCCCAGACAGAAGTGCAGCCAGTTAACATCTGTTTAGGAGCTCTCTTGGGACCGCCAACGAGAAGGTCAGACAATGACAAACGCTCTGTTAGCTCTTGTAAAAAGGGCTGTTTTGGCAAATAATATAAGAATGTACAAATATTTCCATACAAATCAAAAGCAAACGAAGTCGTAAGATTAGGAGGCAGATTATAAATATACGTAGATTGTCAGAAGTGAGCAGTTGTGTTCGTGTAACTCAGCTAGGATGACGTTAGCACTGCCAAGCTCATGAGTTTGTTGAGAAGTTAAGGGGCTGATACTATATGAAACTGTATCTTAAAGAAGAGCTTTTTTTCTTATAATCAAAATGAAATAATGCTGTTTATAGATTTTGGAACTGATACTATCACTACAGTTAACTTTCAAAACTTTAGGCACCAGATTCAAGAACTTATTTTATAAACAACACCGTTTTAACCAAATCGATTACCAGCTTAGTATGATTCATAAATTGATGGGTTTTTTTTCCTCTTAAAAACACTTTAGCATGGTCTGAGTAGTCCAGACAAACTTAATGTCTCTTATGAGTTGGTTCTTATAGTAAAGAATATTAAATGATTTTCACATCATTGTGAAGTAAATATTCTAACCTAATAGGTTACTCTCAGTATTGTGCATTAGTATTCAGTATGAGTTTCATGGCCCTATTTCAGCTACTTTTATTTTCACACAACCTACTAACCACGCATATTTTTTTCCTAAAAAATGCAAACATGTAAATTCATCTTGGTCACATATTATTGTAGAGCAGTTTGTGCTGATTACAAGAAAAATACAGGTTGGTCAATAATATGTTCTAAGTAGCTGAAGAAAGCACAAATATCAGAGCATGTCCAAACATCGGTTAAAGCATACAATTTGCTGTTATGTTGTGCATAAGGTCTGCAACATTCTGTTTTAGTATTCAAAACATAATACACATTGTAGTTATTTGGTTGCATGGTAGTCTCTTTAACCGTAAAAGTTTTTCCTTAAATGTTTCAATTAATATAAAGCGTATCATCTTTTGATAATGCAATAGAATTATTTTTTTCTAAATGTGTCGTCTTTTTTTTTTTTTTTTTTTTAACCACAAAATGAATGGAACTGGAATGAAGTTATTTACAGTTCCCAGCTTTGTTATACTGTAAATAGAAAATGGCCTGATGTTAGTAATTTGATTGGCCTGGGCAATATAGCAGTCTATCACTTTTAATTACCCTAATAAATAAAATGCATCTTTTATGTGTGGGGGACAGAATTAAACTCTTAATGACCCTTTAAAGCATCAGAAACGAACCTACTGTAAACAGTAGACGTTCTCACCATTAGTGGCTCTATAATGGAGTCAAGCCAGGTTTCTGACCCCTTCTGATTCCTCGTTTCAGGGTGACCCATCACTGGCCTGACTACCTACATTCCATCTGTACTTTATTAATGCCACTCCTCATTTTATACACCTACACTGGGTACAGCCTTGTCGTCAAAGCCGTAACCTTCCTCTCTTCAGCTCTAGTTGGCACTCTTGCCACATGCTTTCACTGTAAGATCCCTCTCTTTTATAGTCCTTTGCTGTCTAAATCACATTCTTATTTTATTCACACGTTTGCTTAAATGAAATATTTCACCAACATTTCTTTTGACTCGTGATTTGATAAGTTGAAAACATTTTCACCGACCTAACCCCCCCACTTCTCTTCAATGTCATTTGTTAACAGCGTCCTTTCTATTATACCCTCTTGTGTTTGAACAGATACGTTATTGTAAATGTCCGCCTCATAAGCCACACTGCAGCCTGGTTTGGTGAATGCGGGTCGTTTTTTTTCTCATCAGTGGGATGAAGAGCATGAAGGGTCCTCAAACTCTTCGACAGAATGTGGCCTCTTCCTTTATTCTCTTTCTCTGCTCTTATATGCTGCTTTCTCAAGGATCCACTTCAGTCCTATACAATGCTCCATTAAAACCAGACTGGCAATTATAGCTCTGATGTTCAGCTGCATAAACGGCGCTCACCGGCTATAATTGCAGTTTTTAAAGTTATTGCGGCAACAAAGGCCAGAACAAGGGTTATAAGCTGTAAAATATGTTGGGATAAAATGATGCGACGATTCTTGACTTGAATATATTCATAACTAAAACACTTTAAGGCAGGCAGTTAGTAATGTTACGTGTAATGCTTTTCTTACCTATGATAAATTTGCAGAAACAATTCAAGTTTACTCCTCAACCAACAGTGTTTGGTCAAACAGTGAGCATTTGAAGGGTGGAATCATAAATCTTTGATTTCATTTGGTGCCCCTAGTGGTGCTTCACTGTTAAGATCTGTTTGTGACCATCTGTAACGCGTTTTTGCTTTTCATTTTTGGCATCAGTTGATGTTTGAATTTAAATGGCTGTATAGTTATATCTGACAGATCAGTGGTTTACCACTATTCCACAAACTACCACTGAATCAATGTTTGTGGTGCGAAAATGCCCTGCACTACTTTGACAGACAGCCGAAATCACTGATAAAGACACTGTATACAGAAATACTGCTCCCATTGGCTTTCTTTTTTTAAAGAGCAGATACAAAACAGTGTGAGACCGGTCTTAACTGGGGCGCTGCACAGCCTAAAGCCAGATTCATTTTTGTTTTTGTGTGTGCGCGCTTGCATGTTTGTCTAGGCGTGCAGTGGGTACTGGGTCTCACTGTGGCCAGATGTCCCAACTTTATGTGAAGGGTGTGTGTCTGTGTGAGCTGGATCAATTATCACGTAATCAGCTTTAATCTCCTTGACAGCCTGTATGCACTCAGCCAATATGCCCTGAAATGCAAACAAGTATTATATTTTATTACCCTCTAATATGCCATCAATTTATGACCTCATTTATTTATTTATTTTTCTATCGTTCATTTCTTATTCTTGCATTTCAATAAGCCATGGTAAAAAGCACTTGCTGACACTTAAACAAGCTTAGAGTGAGAGCAACACAATCTACACATCGAAGTCCAAGCTTACGAGCTTGTGCGATATGTCATGACGCACCTCTTATGAGCATATAGAATCTGCTTGATTTACGACAACTCGCTTCCCGTCCGTGTGATGTCAGTGTCTAATGCATAGCTTTGCAATGCGCAGAGGAAATGGCACGTGAAACAAGAAAAATCCAGAATATTGTTTTATCAAGACATCTCACAATTTGTGTCATGTTTTATCTACACACACCGCTCAGTGCTAGTAAAAACATTGGGGTTAGAAATAGATGCTTCACTCTAAACATTTTTCAAATTACTTAACAACCATTTCTTTTTAACCAGACCGTTCTAAAGGGCTAAAAGCAAAGGCAGGCCAGCTTTCTTTATGCAGACCTCTGTCTTTTTAATGCCTTCTGTAGGCAGCAATTGACGAAATAACAATTCGCAACAACCTCATGTTTGCCTGACAGTAATACCAGAACTTTAATCGTAAGGCAGTGAAATATGTTATTTTTTAACCAGCCATCTCTTTTGACGTAAAACAGCAATTCATCAATAAATTATATATGAGCTCAGATAAGCTACTGCAGCACTGAAATGCATATAAAGTAAAAAAGGAGAAAAGCAGCCTCTCCACAGCCTTTTAGACTTAAGCGGCACCCAGCACTCCGAGGGTTAAAGCAGAACTGCAGTGAGCCCTACTGCAGTGTCTAAAGCATTTGGCTGATCGCAACAGTACATCGAGAGAGTAAAAAAAAAATCTAAATGGTTCTTCTTTTTTCTTTTTTCTTCCAAAAATCCTTTTATTGCATTTGTAACATTTGGCACAGTACAAATTCATGGTGCTTTTACAAGATAAACCTGCAAAGATCAGCACTGACCTTTTACTGTTCTGTTTTTTAAAGAAAGACTTCAGTATAAATGTGTTTTGTTTTTTTTTCTTTTGTATTTTTCACTGCTTTCTCTGTAGCGTTGTTTAGAAATCACACAGAATGCCCTTTTAAACAAGACTACCCTCATCTTAAATTCAGTACAGCATCTTAAAACAACTCATCTTTTAAATAGGAGTTATAAGTTAAAAAATAGTTTCAATTTATTTTTTTTTTTATATAATCTGATTTTCTATTACCAGCCCATGGTAGTGTCAGTTTTTCCATATATATTTATTTATAAGCATGTACAACAAGAATCAGTCTTTAAGAATTGCACTCTGTACAAAAAAAAGTAGTTCCTGTCTTTTTTCTCTTCTTTTGTGCATTCTATTGCATGTTTTTATGCTCAGGTGAGGGTGGGCCTATAGGGAGAGAGAGGGTCGTTTTGACTGAGGTTCTGATTTGTTGTGGGCCAGACTATATCTGAGTCTCTTGTACTTTCTCCTTGGTGTGAGTTTTTATAACAAGGGCCTCAGGAGTAGCTGTGATAGCACTGGGCAAGGTTCGAGGCAAAGAATTTCCAATACTGTTGCTTTCTGTCCATTTGGCACCGTGGCCCGGTGGCTTGTAAGTGTTGTATTTGGCCTTCATGGTGCTGTAGTTATGCGGGCTGTAGTCCCCCTTGTGAAGACTGTAATCCATTTTGGACTTGTGAGGGCTGAAGTCACAACTGACATATTCTGCTTTGAGGGGGCTGTACTCTGCCTTGAAAGCACTGTAGTCAGGTTTGAAATGGCTGCCTTCTGTCTTGAAGGGGCTGTAATCGGATTTGAGCTTGGGCATACTGTAGTCCGTTTTGGATTTTGGAACACCATACTCTGGTTTGAATGGGCTGAAGTCTGGTTTGGGAGTATGAGATTTGTAGTCAGGTTTATGAGTACTATATCCATGTTTGTATGGGCTCTGCTCCGCTTTTTTGTGTATGTGATAATCCGGCAATGACTTGTGTGAATAGTCCACAGGTTTGTGAGAGCTGTATTCCAAAGTAGGTTGGTACATGTAGTCTGTTTTAGTTTTGTAGGTGTTGTAGTCTGACTTAGGTTTGTGGATGGCAAAATCCAATTTATGGGTACTGTATTCTAGTTTTGGTTTGTAGCTGTAGTCAGATTTGTGGGTGTTGTAGTCCAGTTTGTAAATACTGTTATGATCCCTTATTTCTGGTAGAGTCAGTGCCCCCTCCCCTGCTATATTGGCAGCAGATGCCGGTGGTGGCAATTCTTCCTCTACCGGAATAATCTCCACAGTTCTGGCTGCAGCCACTGTGCTCCTCTGCTGATGCCGCTTCCGTAGTTTATAAAATACAATTAGCATGATTGCTGCTAGCAAGGTTACTGCCACGAAACAACCGATAATTATCTTTGTTGTCTTCATCACCTCATCCAGACTGGTACTGGCTGGGTTGGGCGGCTTTCCTGTCGTCGCTTTTGAGCCAGGTACAACAGATGGGCGACTTGGTGGAGTGTCAGTGCTCTGGAGCAGTACTGTCGGCGTAGAGATGAAAACTGGCTGAAAGACTGATGGCGAGGCCGTGGTTGTGGTGCTGGCGCCTGCTGTAGTTGTGGTGGTTTTGGGCTTGGGCATTTCAGACCTGGGACTCAGCACCTCCACTGTGACTGTGGTGAAGTAGCTGAGGTTGGATGTGTTGAGCTCAGCCGCACTTACGTTTAGATAGGCCGAAGCGTTGGAATTTCCGGCCGCATTAGACACCATGCAGGTATACATGCCCGTGTCACCTGCTAGCACGTTCGAAAAGTTCAAAGTACCATCATTCAGCACTGTTATCCTTGGGTGGCTTGATGCGTGAGTTAGAACTGTCCCATTCGGTAAGAGCCATCGCACAGCAGACATGGCCGCTGTTCGACATCGCAGTTCTGCAACACGTTCAGCAGAAATATTCAGGTCTCTTGGGGCATCTGCGATATAAGGGGCAGAACACTGCATTGCCCCGGTGTCACCCCGGTCCAGCTCAACCAACTGGCGGCCTCTCATGTGTGCAGGGGAGTGACAGCGCCCACAGCATGTCGAGTTGGTGGGTATGTATTCGCGTAGCCAGCGTGCTAGCCAGAGTGAGTCGCAGCCGCAGTTCCAGGGGTTGTGGTGGAGGTGAAGTTCCACCAGGAATTTCAGTGGCATAAAGAGGGCGTGGGGCAGTGAGCTTAGATTGTTGTGGGCCAAATTCAGCTCCACCAAAGAGGCCAGGTCATCAAATGCATTTCGCTCAATTAGCCCTATTTGAGAGTTCATGATCCATAATTTTTTGAGTGAAGATAGTCCTCTGAATGAACCTGGTTTAATCTCAGGAAAGAGGTTCTCAGAGATTTCCAGCTCCTCCAGGCCAACCAGAGGTGTCAGGTTGGGCATCTCCCCTCGAATGTTGCACATCCCCAGGTTGAGGTACTTGAGGTTGACTAGACCTTCAAAGGCCCCATCTGAGATGTACTCCAGTTTCCTCAGTTCACCCAGATCCAATCTCATTAGGGATGGCACTCTGTTAAATGCATACGAAGGGATGCTTTCAATGGGGTTATTTCTCAGCCACAGCTCTCGCAGCTTGGACAGATACTCAAATGCCCCACTTGGCACCACTGTCAAGCGGTTATCAAATAGTTCCAGTGTATTGAGATTGGTCAGTCCACTGAAGGCGCCCACTTCAATCTGCCTAATGGCATTGCGGCCCAGCTGCAGTACCTCCAGGTGATGGAGGTTGCGGAAAGAGTCCGCCTGCACAGCCTCGATGGCGTTCTCCATCAGGTTTAGGTGCCGAGTGTTGCTGGGTATACCTGGTGGCACGCGAGTAAGCCCACGCCTGGTGCACACCACCTTGCTGAGCTGGTTGTTGCAGGAGCAATCAGTCGGGCAGCCCTGGGGCCCTGCCGCGGCCGCCACCTCCACGCACGCTTGAACCATGAGGAACAGGACACAGAGCAGGGCGGCTTTCCTGGCTCGACGCACAGCTACCCGCCCCAGGAGACTCATGATGTGGCACATTCATAATTCAGCATCGTCTGGGGGGGGGGTTGTGGGGTGATGATGGTGGTTGGGGAGAGGGGGTAGTAAGTGGAGGGGAAGGGGAGGGGTTCACCTCTGACTAATGAAGCCCTACCCTGGGTTAAACAACACTCTAGATTGTTTTTCCATTTACTGAACTGGAGGCTAAACGTTCAGTGACAAGTACTTGAGTAAAAAGGGAGAAGTGAAAAGCCAAGGAGTAGTGAATCAAATCAAATAAGGGAATATATTTTATGTATAAAAATGGTTGGAAAGGCTCAACACCTACCTCAAAGGTTTTACACGTCCAATTTTTTCAATCACAAAATAGATTTTTTATTTCCCTCAAATTCCTATATTCCCAGGATAAGCAACGCCTTCTCTTTTTTTCATTTGTCAGAAAACAAGAGATGAATGCCAAAATGGCCCCTAATAAATCCACAGAGGAGCATCCGAGGAGACGTGTAGAAGCTCTGCAGGGCCTCAGAGCTTTAGGCAAAAGTACCAATCCAGTTTGGCTCCTATAGAAGCGCTCGCTCTCACACTATCCACAGATGCTTGTCCTTGGATACCTCCGCTTGATGCTGCTACTAAATGCCCGTGTCTCCATAGAGGACCGCTCACACATGCTAAACCAGAGTAGGGGGAGGAAAAATGGGAGGGGTAGTTAGAGGGGGGAAAGAGAGGAATAAGAATGAGAAATCCAGTCTTTTCAAAATGTTCTTCTATGCTTTTGTTTAAAGAATAATAAAAGTGCCCCTTCGGTGTTTCCACTCACTTTACTTTGTCCGTCTCCCTTCCCCTCAGTGCGTTTTGTCTGCTCGAATTGTCAGTACCTTGTCCAGCTGAAAAGACTGTGACACTGCGGTCATTAGCGCATTTCTTTTCTTAAGTAGCTCCGTGTTCCATCTCCGTGCGCTTGCATGCAGCGAGTGCTGCAGGGCTCTTTCTACACGCTTCCTGATAATCCTCCAATTTTTTTCTGTAAGTTGACGAGGAGAGTCCAGGGAAGGTGTAAAGGGGGGTACCAGTGCAGAAGCCGCTCCGTAAGAAAGCTCGTTCACTGTAGAGAGATCGCTCTCTCTCTGCCTCGTTCTCCTTCGCTCTCTCCTGCTTTCGAGCGCGCTCGCTTCCCTGGAATGAGAGAAAAAGAGAGAGCGCTTCTCCCCCCTCTCTGTGACGTTGTGTCGATCAGAGAAGTATCCGTAAAGCGCTGCAGTGCCCTGAGCTCAGTGCAGAGTTGGAGCTCTCAGCTTTGTCAGCGGCACAGCTGTCCAGCTCGAGCTGGTGGATGAGCACTGAGGCTAGGGAAAAGTGGCTCCCCATGGCAACATCTTCCCTCGCTCTCTTTTCTGTCCTTCTTATTTTTAACCTCTCTGGCCCCCAGGTTAGTCCACCTTACCGCCGCTGAGAACCGATGTTTTTTGCTATGTTCTGTGGTGCAGTAGCAGGCACCCGGGAAGCAGGCTTACATGCCTGCTCTTCTTTTTGTCCTTCAATGAAAACGTGAATGTACTGCTGACGCACCACACTCCAAGCAGTGCATTGGTTTGATGCATTGGTTTTAGTAGCTCATCCGTGTCCGCCCCCTCCCTCTTTCTCTCTCTCTCTCTCTCTGCTCATGCTCTCTCTCTCTGCTCGTGCTCTCTCTCTCTCCCTCCTCCCTGTCTTTTCCCCTCTCTCTCTCTCACCCTCCTCTCTCTGTCTTTTCCCCTTTCTCTTAAAATGTTCTGGTATTTTGTAGATCTGTTTAGAGTTGTCTGCAGTCTGCAAGTGAACTGCTGCTATTTGCACCCGGTTTCTTTAGTTTCTCAGATAAGCACCATCCGATTGATGAATGATTTTACGATGACCTCCACATTCCCAGCTGGGACGACCTCCACATTCCCAGCTGGGACAACACCCCCCCCCCCTTTGATTTGATTAGGTGGATAGATTTGTGTGGTCTGACCCAACACTTGGTCAGTCAGATTTCAGCGTTGACTGAACCTTGTGTGAGCGTGTGCCGATACTGTTTGACCGGAGTGCTTAGTCCACGGGGAATCATGGGAGGGGTACTGGACAGCTCAGCGTGTGTGCTGCCAAAGGCTATTGCTCTCTTCAGATGGATTAAGCCTCCTCTGGATGCGGTAGAGGGAGTCTCTGTACTGTGCAAAGCTGGGCCTTTGGTGTGAGGACACTTTCTCACTTTCTCTCTCTCTCTGTCTTTTATCCTCCCTTCCAAGATTAAAATATCTTCCCTGTCATACTGTAGGAGCTAAGATGGTCCCTGCTCGAAGAGAATAGGGCTCACCAGTTTAAAACATTTCCTCTACAAATAGAGCTGCTAAGCAGTGCTCCTTTAAAGCATGGTGCTGTAATCACGCTCTCAAACCTTGGGCATGTTGGCTTTCGCCCAGTGTTAGCCAGCAGGCGAAAGGTACTTTTAAATAGGTGCTTGCATCTCACGCTTGTAACAGCAGATGTCATAGAATTGAACAGCAGTGCTAAACAGCACAGCACCCTGGGCAACCGATGGCTGGCATTTTAACACGCCAATGTGTATGTGTGACCGTGAGAGTGGGATTGTGAATGTCTTTGTGAATGACACTCATAGCTTGTGGAAGCAAAGTAGGACACTTTTAGGGATTTGTGACCCGGTTGCATAGCATCAAGTGTCTGGAGACATTATTTAAATGCATATATACATGTGACCCATGGGCTACCCCTCTAGGGAATTATGACCTACAGTATATGTGCTCAAGTGTGTGATGTATTTTTTATTTATATATTTTTGTGTCCATGAACTACAAACCTCTGAATGTGTGACTGCGGGTGGCCATTGGCAGGCCTCCACCATCATTTGGGCCATTCCACTCTCTCACTGTGACGCTGACCCAGAACACCATGCGTATAGTGGGGACACCCAACCCCCACCCCTTCAAACCCCAGGCCTTCTGGAATGATCTTATGCTGGCGGAGAGGGCCCAGCTTGCCAGCTTAACCCGCCTTGGGCTGAAGGACGCAGGGAGAGGTCTGCTCTGTATCGGCACCAGCGACCCAGTTTGGCTGGTAGGGTCTTGACAGTAAGTGGGCAAGCGAGGGCAGGATGGCCGCCTCAGGGTTTGCCAGTCTATCTGGGATATAGGGTCTGCTGCATGTAGGTCAGCCTGCTTCCCTCGTCCAATTCACTGGAGAGAACCAATACCATCCCAGTGATTATTTGTGCTTACTGTACAGCAGTCTTTCAGAGCACATGTACAGAAGTTGGGAAAAGGTGGCAAACTTTTTACACATCATTTATTAATAATGTGGCATTCCGCTACATTTAACCCACAATTTAAAAATAAATAAAGCTGCACAGAAAAGTATGACCTGATTTCATTGGTTGATTTCCATAAATCCAGGCAGTGCCCTAGAGACGCACTTGAATGTAACACATATATGCAGTTTAAGCAGCCAATAATATTGCACCTTATTTGTCCGTTGTGAAGATAGATGGATAGATGGATTTTAGATTATTTCTCTCATGCTCTGAATCAATCAGACTAAGGCAGGTGCAAACGCTGTTATTTTGGCTAACACTTGTGACCTTGAGTGAGGAGGGGCGACCAGACACTTTCGTTCAATTCCATTTCAATTTCCAGGAATTAATTCTAAAAGAGATTACCTGAGCTCTCTGTCTGCTATCATTCACATCATATTGTCCAGCTGTGAACAGCTGTTAGAAAACGCATGCAACAAGATTTAGAGGTTTATGTATCATTTCACTGTTATCTCGTCTTTCCCTGTGTTTCATCCTCTCTCTCATCATTTCATATCTGTTCTAGTTTTCTGTTCTCTGCTCCAGGTCTCTATTTACTTTCCACAATCCCTCCCCACTCTATTTTAACTGTCTGTAATATAATATTTGAGGGCCAGTGGATGGTTAATGATATTTGTCTTGGTGGTTTTTCCCTGTGATGGATTGGCTGAGCTCAAGACAATCCACTCCGAAGGGATGGAGAGAGTGTCATCCCTTCTGCCTCCTGCTCCAGCACTCTTGTAATGGCTATTGTTTGCAAACTAATGACCTTCATTAAACCTCTCTATGTCTATTAGAATGTTCCAGCCCAGATTAAAAGCTTACGCAGTTATTTTTAAAGGGATAGTTCGCACAAAAGGCAAAAGTCTAGTCATTTACAACTCTTTTGTTGTTCCAAACCTATGCCGCTTTATTCTTAAACCTTATTTCTTTATTCTTAGTACAAAAGGATAAATTTCAAAAGACTCTGCTGATCACGAAATACTGTAGCACCACAAAAATGGTCCATATGACTTGAGCGCTACTTATCTTCTAAAAAACAGCTTTCCTTTTTGCACGCGAGTTTGGTTTGTCAGGAGTTTCATTTATTCTTTTTACAAAACCAGTTTCAATGTTTTGTTCATGTACCTTTGATCCAGTTCTCAAGTTCAACTCACTGACCTAATCCAGTAGCAGCAGTTACATCTTAAAAGTAGCAAGCAAGCATCGCATTGGCCAGACACCCTGTTTGTAATGAATATTCATCAATTTTCCTCTAGCAATTTTTGTGGGAAATTTCATCTGTCACTAATAACAATGTTGTTCCGGCACGCACTATGAGCGATCACTTTCATTGTTGGGAGTTTCAGAATAGCGTCTTGTTTAGCTCCATACTTATCTTTACTGACAGCTGACGCACTTCTGTGGGTATGTGGAAGGTGCCACATGTCAAAATGACTGACTCACTTCTTTTAATGAGATATATAGAGCTGAGTTCATTTTTTTTGTTCTCTGGTGGTTCTTGAGGCCTGATATAGAGTATTCATTAGCAGAGGAGGATGAGAACCCGGAGTCCTTATTTAACTGCATATTAAATGGCCCTTTTTAACATAATGTACACACTGAAATGGAGCATTCACTCAAGGGTAAAACTATGTCATTATTGAGTGCCAAACTGTTTTCCCTCAAAAAAAACAAAAAAACAATATGCGGCGTAGATAAAGAACATTTAAGGGCACTTGCACACTAGACTGAACGATTGATGGATGGGATTGAGTAAAATGCGCTTTGAAGCCTGCACTAGAAATTAAGCCGGAATACAGCAAATTGAATTTTCCGAAAGTGCAATTGGACCCAGCTCATTGGGTCCAATTGCACCAAATTTTCATGAATGTTACAAAAAAAACACTACTTTTTTTTCATATATTTTTTTTTCTATAGCCTTCCATCCTCAAGTTAGTGGGTTTGCAGTAGCAAACTCTAGAGTGTGGGCTGACTTAGGTGGCTGTGCTTTTCGTTTTTAAAGTCGTAACCAACTTAGAGCGAGCATATGCTACAGAAGTATAACAGCCTTGCAAATGTGTGATTAAAGTAATTATGTTGATTTGTACCATAGTTTGATTGTACATATGGTTTGACAAAGTTCAGAACTGAGCCTTTTCAGGAATATGTTAAACAATCATTTCATATAAATCTCGAATAGGGCAGGGCTAAGCAGCATTATGATTGGTCTGGCTTGCTTAGCATTCTAGAACACTCAGTGCTCATTTCCTTTGAACTGTCATGCCGCCCAGCATCTGTAAAAGCCTCTTTCTGAGTCTGTGTGGGACTATGTGAATTATTGGCTGTGTTTTACTGAAGGGTTTTAAACCTTGTGACTAAACAGCTAGAGGATAGAGTGAGGGTTTCTTTTTGCCCCTGCAATCTCACAATCAGGCAATCCTCTCCTCTCAATTTGAATTCCATCGTGCAAATAAATCCCACCCAGTCAGACTTCAGCTGTAGAAGCACCCATTTTGCAGCAAATAAAAAATTTTCTGACTCACCAGGAAAATGATATTTTATATTGCATAATATTTAGTATCTGGACAGCATACAGCTTGAGTGAATGTTTTTGCTTATGTTTGGTTTAAGTTACATACTGGTTACATGTAAAACAATCAATCTTTGATTGTACTAAATATTCAATTACACAGTGTTTTTTTTTTTTTGTTTTTTTTTCTAAAACGGCTGGAAAAACGTTGGTAAGCAGCGCCATACCTTTACCGGTAATACATGCAATTTCTTAAGTTTTAAACCAAATCTAACAGCCTCATCTATGCTAGCCAGCTAGATACCGTTACCTTGGTGACAAGTTTAATGAGCAGAACAGTGTTCAACACAAAAAAAAATATTGAGCCAGGAAACCAAATGTTTGCTGGAAAAAACAGAATAGAGTAGCAGTACGTTCCTGACTTGATTAGGCATAAGAGAAATTTTGCAGATTTATTGGTAATGGAAATGTATTGCTTTTGCATTTACAGGAACTGCCTTTAAGTCACTGGCGTCTGATCAGGTTTATCAAATCAGTCCTGTGTGCTGATCTTACCTTTTATGCCGAATGTCCAATACTATCCTCACCTTATCATGCACAATGCCTATAGGTTACAATAATATTTCGCTCTCGTTCCTCATATCCCAAAAAAGGCTCATACGAGGTCACCAAAAGGCCATCTCGGCGGCATCAGATATCACCCATGACTGCTGCTACAAGCTCAGAGGCTCGGAGGAGAGGAACAAGATTTTGGTGTAATATTTCACAGGGGCATTATATTGGGGTACATAATGGAGCCTAATATATTCCAATGGCACCATTAAGCTGTAGAGTTACAGGAAGATTGAGGTCTGTTAGATTTAAATGAACAATATGCCCACAGCCTTTTCTAGACGTGAAGGGGAGAGAGAAAGGTGCACAGGCCTAAAGGCAGAGGTAATAAGAGTCTGGTAATTTAATGCATAGAAAATTATTTCCGCTTGGAAAAGGCAAATCAAGGTGAGTTTTTACAGTGTTGGGAAATATGGATACTCTATAGAAAGACTCACTCCGTCATGCTAGCTTTGTGCTTATATCCCGCAGTCAAAGTTTCCTTCACACTTAGTGGTGCCCTCTCATATTAGCATTTGAATTTGTGATGTATAGACGTCTGTCTGCCTAGAATGTGAAGTATAAATTACGTTTTTACCTAGAGCGTCCATTTTTGTGTCACTCTAGGTAAGTGTGTCTAATCTTGTGTGCACCGGTACAGAAATATGCTAATGTTCGTTTTAGCTCATGCCTTTCCAATGCAGTTTCGAACACACTATCGCTGAAGTGGGGGGCCGGTGGGTTGTGGAGAAAGCTAAAGGGGTCCTGGGGAATATGATGGAATGCTCTAGAATAAATCCCCTTAAACTGTGGGTTGTGACCTTTCTTAAATGTGTTTTGTGTTGCCGTGCAGTATGGGATTTCCCTGAGGTGACTGCCTGCTGTATGCAGGGAACACATTCAAAGCCCAGCTCAATAAAACAGCGGCCGCTCTTCGCTCTGGCTAGAGTTGAGCCGTGTTCTCAAAACCTTCCAACAATGAGGACGCAGAGAGTGAGCGATTGGTGACATGGTGCAAAGGGGAAAAAAATAGTGGGGGGTTAAATACGACTGATGCCCCTTGTGTTTTTCATTTGAAGCCCTGCTCATGCAAGCAGATTTGTTTAGAGACTTTATTCTCCAAATCGCTTTTTTCATAAATACATGCCTGTGTGCTTGTTTTAATTTTTACATTTTTTTGCTAACCAGGCATAGAGATTTTAAAATCTATGCGTGGGCTGATCTTTGCTAACCAGTGGGAAAGAAATAAATCATTTTTTAAAATTAATAACGTGAAGAAAAAATCTTATCGGAGTTGTCCGTGACTGCAGATGAGGTTTTGATTTTACAAATATGTCAGGGAAAAGGCATTTCTAAATGATTCCTGTTTGTGTGTGCGTATATAATATTTTGGTAACACTTTAAAATAGAGAACGCTTAGACCGAATCCCAATTCTATTTTATACCCCTCCGCCTAGTCTCTCTTTCTCTCTCTCTCTCGAATATTTGGGACACCCCTACCTCTTCACGTGAATGTTCAAAACAGAGGGCCTTATTCACTGTTAACTATGACTTTTCCATCAATAAATTCCTAATTATCTGTGCATTAATAGTAAGTTGTTAAGCTTAGGTATTGAGTTGTATTGTGTAGAATAAGACATTAATATGTGCTTAATTGCTACTAATAAATGGCTAAGATTCCAGTAATTTGCATGCTAATAAGCAAATAGTTAAGAGACCCTAAAATAAAGTGTTACCAATTTTCTGTAGGGGTTTAGGCCTGTTACAAATGAGGTTTACTTCTGAATCCCCAGAAATTGATTTAAGCCTTAAGATGCTTGCCTTTATGTTTAGTATTCTGAGTAAAAAGCTGGCTTTAAACAAATATTTAAAATATTCCATCTTTGCGTTGTTTTCATAATTTCTGATTACATTAATTTAATGTTTGGTGGGATTGGTTTTAGGAAGTTACAGGAAAAGGTTTTTTTTTTTTGTTGACAGCCTGTGTGTGTATGCGTGTTGTTGGATTGCAGTTATGCCACTCATAACATTGAGCAGTAGCACTACACTGCTCTGGTGTGTTATGTGTATAATAAAGTGCTTTAAGAGGAGCTTGTTTTAAAATTGAGATGCTCTCGCTGAGGGCCAGATCAGTGTCCTTCATGCACCAGCTCTGAGTGGCATGCTGTTTTTATTTTAGTTTTTTTTTTTTTTTTTTTTTTTTTGTTAAATCGACCGTATTGAAGCATAGGCCTCTAACATGGTTTTAAATATTGTATGATGAAGCATATGGGCCCCTGGCCCCCACACACTCAGACACGTGTGCTGTCATACAACATTAAGAGATTCCTACTACAGGAAATTCCTGCTGAGTTTAATGTCATCTGTAGTCAGTAAAAAAAAGAAAAAAGAAAAGTGAGCTAAGATGTGTTTAAACTAGAAAACTATGCAGTTTTGCCATATATTTAGAAGTCCCCTTAATCATGGACTATTTATTTTTTTAAATAGAAAAAGCACCTGGATAAAAAGTAATCATTTTTATTGTTGCTATTATTAATACGTTTTTATTTTGCTTTTGCACACCTCTTCCTGCTTGTCTTGCATTTTCTCCATCTCCGTTTTTCCCAGATGAATTTCGCAGTGGCGTATGCAGGTCACCCCAACCTGGATCTTTCTCTTGTGAAAGCCTTGTCTTCAGGCACTGTGTGTTCACTCTCTTCTTCAACCTTCCTCTAAAAAAACAGACAGAACATCAGACAGGAAAAGAGAACACTAAAATGAGGGAAGCAAAGGAGGGGGCAATGGAAGTGAGGGAGTAAGAGTAAACTCTTCTCATCCCCAGAGCTGCTGACGACAGGGTCTACGTCACTTTGTATCTCTCTCACTTGCGCACACACACTTATTCTCTCTCATACATTGCACAAGCGTAGCTCCATGCCCCCCAGCTGAAAGGTTTATATAAGACCCTTTTTGGATCTGAGAGAGAATAGCATGAAAGTAGAGCATATTTCCTCACTATCTTACCAGCGGCAGGTATAAAGATGCAGATAATTCCACAGTGAGCAATTATGAGGTATTGATTTACGTTTTTCAATATGCTGTGAGTACAGGTGATGTTTGCAACTTTTTCTTAATGCTATGAGCTGTAAGCCATTTGTAAGTTAGCCACATCCTCTCATATTTTAGATTTTAAAAAAATAGCCAAACTGGAAAAAAAATAAGAAAAAAACAACTCCCACGTTTTACCTGTCAAGCTTGTCTGAGAGCTGAATGGTTATGATAGTCATCAGGCAGCCTTTTTTTATTGTAAGCTTTGAATAGGTCTTCATGTAGTTGTCAGAAACCAGGGAGACATGTAATTACCAGTTTCTTAAATGTCTAAAAGCATCTTCAGATGCTATCTAGATCATGTAGACTCGTCTTTTGTTAATTGAAGGGTGAGTTTTGAATTTTATATTCATATATATTTTTTTTTTTTTGCTAGGACCATAAACCCAGAGGTAAATGCTGGATCAATGCATTGCAAGCGCGTGATCTTGTTCTACATGCTTGGAAGTTTATTCTTTAAAAGGAATTCAAGGACGGCTTGCTGACGTTGGAGGTCCTTTTATAAATAAACACTGAAAAATACTTTAATCATTATCAATTTAAAAAACATGAAATTAAATTATGTACACTTTGAAAGTTTGATTTTTACTGAAATATAAGTTAGCCTTTAAAAAATGCAAACGCTTTAGTCACACTAAAATCGTACCAGCCCTGTTTTTTGCAAATTTGGACTTGGTTAGATCTTTGCTTCCTCCAATCTAGCTTAATTATACTGCAAATGTGTTGTAGACGTGATGCTTGAAATGTTCCTTCAAATGGTCAGTTACACTTTGTCATGCAGTCATATTAGCAAAGTTTTGGTGAAGTATTGCAAACCAAAAAAGACCATTGTTTATTTTCAATTCACTAATGATGTATGAAGCACTGCTCGCAAAGTACTTTCTAACTAAGCAGCTGTCTGTTGGTGGATGCAGCAAATTCACACAAACAATTAAACCACTGAATCAGCCACTGAACCAGTGTGAAACCTGCATACATCTTTCACAGTCTAGTGAAATTCTCATTTCCGATCAAATAGCACCCATGAAAACTCTCTCCAACTGTAAATATGACAGTATTTTAAGTCTTAAAGGTGCCATAGAATGCATTGAGAGAATATTTTCAATTGTTCTCTGATATGTTCATAGAAGGCATGTAGTTTAGGTAAGGGGAAAAAATGCCCAGAAATGGTTTTACAGGTCCATTTACAACCCTAGAATGAAACAGTCTGTTTTTGCCTTATTTGGAAGCTTCATGAATAGTAATGAGGAGGTCTGCTCTGATTGGCTGTT
>JAUMHQ010000051.1:9047544-9066483 GCA_032361165.1 Enteromius paludinosus | reverse complement strand
TATGTCCATGTACTGAACTGTTATTATTCAACCATGCCAAGGTCAATTCAGTTTTCCATTCTATGGCACCTTTAACAGACTGATTGTAGCAAAAACCCGCTATGGTCCAATTCTCATAGTTATTCACTTCTATATATAGGCTGTACGTTTTGATTGCAAACTTGGTTGTTGTGCTTTGTGATTGGTCAGGAAAGCAGCTGTGAAAACAGCGTGTGGTATATGAAGTGAACAACAAAAGGTTGCTCACGTCTTCAGCACACATCAGTGACCCGCGATTGCATAAACCTCAATAACGTTGGCGCAACGTTACATAAGAGCAGCCACTCAGCGCTGCTTCTGCTTACCAATAAGCACACAACTCTCAAAGCTGCTGGCATAAATGCTGACGGGGCTTTCACTTCACGGCTGATTTTTCACCAGCACATCTCGTGCTTCAGATGTCTGCTCAGACCTAAGTTTGCAGACTCCTCACTCGACCCCTACCCACTCGTTTTCCTTCTGATTCGCTCCTTTCCCTTCCAGCGCAGCCCATGCACGTTTCTTAAGTGTAATTCTGACTAAATCACAGTTAAGCCCTGTTTTTTACTGCATAAGGGAACGTATGGCTGTGCAAACGACTCTCTCGTTCCTTCAGCTCCTTTAGGCACCATCTCTGTATTGGATCTCTGCCTCTCTCCTGCCCTTCTTTGACTTTATCTGCTCCTTTTTCCCCTGATTTGAGAGTCAGAATGTGTCTATGTTCAGGCAGACTGCCTCTTTCTGGCTGATTAGCAGCATCTGTGCGTCCCGCAGTCTTAAGGGGGGCAAAAAGAGAGGGGATTTAAAAGAGGAAAAAAAAAAGTCAACCGTTTCTCCTTCATCTCTCTTTCTGTTACCTCTTTCTCATTATGAAGCTGTTTGGGTGCACAGCCTTGGATTTTGACTTTATTTTTTATTTTTTTGACTGCTAGAACTTGTAATTGACTGACAGGTTGTCCTTGGAACTTTGTGGCAATTGTCAGTGTCATTTATTTTATTTTTTCCATTTCTGACTGTATTCTAATGTGCGTCCTTATTTCTCCTTATTTCTGATTGAAACCTCAGGTGAACTTGGGTCATGTGGACACTGGACATTAAGATCACCCAGGCTAAGAGCCAGCCATGCTGTAATTGCATTTGTACACTTTTTGTACACAAGATGAGACTGTGAAACTATCGGTTGTCTTTCACAATCTCTTAACTCCAGACACCATTCACAGCTCTGCAATACCTGTGTATTGAATAGACTGACATTTAAAATCTCTCAAGAGGTTTTTGTCCTATAGGAGTCATTACTGATTGAATAGTAATGACGAGCTTGTGCTGGGTTATTTAGATTGTGACTTTGAGTGTAAAACTAATTTATTATTATATATTCTTCCCTCGATTGTTGTGGTTCTACACCATCTCCTTTTTTTGATGCAATATTTTTTCTGGGAAATGCAAAGAATGAGTTGTTGTAAAAATGGAGAGCAAATTCCCTGAATGTATCACAGGGCCAAAGGCCATTCCGAGACAAATGGAAATTCACTGGCATATTCCAGCTCATTAATTTGGTCAATTGCTTTGTACAAGATATATGTGCTTCAGTGTCTGGTTTTGAGTCAGACCCTTTACTCTTGGGAAGATAGTTTCGTGTAGCTTCATTTTTTTATATATATATATATATATATATATATATATTTTTTTTTTTTTTTTTTTTTTATTTGTGTCCTCTCTCACTTTCATAGAAAATGGATGTAAAACGGAAGTAACATATCAGCAAGAAGTAACATGAAACTGACTCAAATGACAATCATCCATATTTAATGTTTGATCGTGTGCAAACCTTCTGACTTTCTTCACATTTATTTCATTTAAAATCTAGTGCACCCTTTTGAGTTTATACATTACTCTGTGTCGTGTTTGTCACTGTGTCAGGTCTTTTCAGCGAATCACGCCACGCCTCAGGGGTTCGATTCCAACTTAACGAAAGACACTGAAAAATGACATGCGATTCTCAACCCCCAGCCCTCCTCCTCATATTCCTTGTTTTCTGTTGTTCTGTCCCATTCTCTTTCGGCTGTCAGAGCGGGACGGCCAGAAATGGCCTTTTGAGTGACACTGGTTGGCACATCATTCTGAGTGTTGGTGGGAAAGGGGGCTCTAGATAAATGGTGATGTGCTTCCCATGATTGCCTGCCGCTTCCCGTCACCCCTCCCTCTGACACACTCGGGAAAATCCAAATAACAGCTGTGCTCAATGAGAAATGTCAGCCTGATGTTAAGGAAACTTTTTTTTTTTCTTATACACTTTGTGTTTGTTTTGCTGATTTTATAGCCTGCATTATCACACCGAATAGGCATGCTTGCAAACAATCCACCTTACAGCATTTCATGACTTGCACAGCTCTTTGAGAAATGAATTTTAAAGCTCTGTATGTCTTCTGAATTTTACAACATTTTACAGCACTCATCACTTTTTCTGAGAACCTAAAGGCCACAAGAGCTGCCATTGTCTGTATTTTAACGTAACTGGACTACCTTGATTCAGGAATTGGAATTTAAATGTCCTTCATCATGATCTCTCCATGCATGCGTGTCTCTGACGGATGTGCGTGTTGACGTGATGTGAATGTGTTACTTTTGGGAATATTGTGCCTTAATGCAGTTTCAAATCATTTCCCCCTCTAAATGTGTTCAGTGTTGCATGACAGATTTTGGATGACTCCCCAAAACTGTTATTCTGCTATCTTGCCACATAAATATAGACTCAACGTGGCAGCAGACTTTAATTTTTATCACCTACTCCAAAATTGAGCAGTTTAAAGTGGTCATATGATGCAATTTCAAATTTTTTCTTGCTCTTGGTGCATAAACAAAATCTGTAAAGTTTTAAAAACTAAAGTCTCAACGAAAGAGATGGTCTTTATAGAAGTTACACCCCTCTAAAACGGCTCATTTAAACATATTTTCATGTTGCTATTCTCGCTGTAGTGTTTCTGCCGGTTGCTGAGTGCACTGTGTTTGTGCTTACAAGAGAGGACATAACTAGAAATCAGTGGTCAAGTTGTTTTCACAACACTGTTCCAGAACTCAAATATTAGTGTGTTCAGCGCATTTACGGAGGACGGACTCCTAAAACCTGAAGAGTAGCCTATGCTGGCTGTGCACAGAGACTATAAAGTGGAGCAATTCTACCTCTGCAAGAACCGTCTGGCACTTCTGACTCACAACGTTTAAGTTACGTTTTCTTATTAAAAGAACCTGTTACTTACCATTCAAACGCAAGTTTTCAGCAGTGAAGGGTAGTGCTGCTGTTTGTCATTTCTCCGATCACGAATGCAGACATGCTGTTACAGGACGTGTTAAAAGACTTAAGTACTAAGTCAGTAATTATGTCCCCACTGGATGCAAGAAATGGCTCGTTTGTAATGTGTTTTATTGTTTTGTTGTTATAGCGTCGGGACATGGCGTCACGTTACAGTAAGAGGTATAACGTATCCGCCACATGCTTGCAGTGTTCGGCCAATCACAGTGCACTGGATAGCTGGCCAATCAGAGCACACCTCTCTGTTTTAGAACGATGAGCTTTTTACAAATTAACCCGGTTTCAGGAGGCGGTGCAGAGAACCAAAAAGGAAAGTGTGTTTGGCACCTTAAACAGCATAAACGCATTGAATTACACCAAATACACCAAATAATGTTCTTTTAAGGACCATCATATGACCCCTTTAAGTGTTTCTAAGATTTTTTAAATTAGTGTATAATCACTGAGGCTGCATTTTTATGCGCTGCATTTGCGTAGTGAATATTTCAAATGGAAACATTTTAACAATGAAAATGTTTGTGAAATGTTTCCGTTTGAAATATTCACTACCTAAATATACAACCATGTTAAAATGCAGCGCATAAAAATACAAAGCCATGAAAATACAATGCATTAAAATGCAAGCACTGTTAATTGCAATGCTGTTTTATTTTATTTTATTTGTGGAATTCAAGCTTTTCATTTCAAATACTTTACGCAGGATTTTTGTTCCATGCTAAACCACCCACTCTTAAAAATCCACATAAGCATTTTTGTTTCCACAAAGAACCATTTAAAGATTTTCAATGAGCTGTCTCTTATTTCATTTATCATTTTGTGAAAAAGTTTTTTCAGATGTTAGAAGTCCATATGCAACCATTTCGACAAAAAGGTTCTTCGATGATTTCTTGAAGCACCTTTATTTCTAAGAATGTGGTTAACAACCTCTATGAATACATATTGCTGATCCATCATCTCTGGAATGGAAATAATGTCTGATATTAGCAATATTACAGATGTAGCTCAATACACATTGATCAGGGCGCAAGGGCAGCCGTGAAAAAGATGGATTGCAGTTATTGCCACCATTGATTTTAACAACCAGGCTGTTAGAGTCCATTCAGAAGCTCACTCAATCGTTCCGGCTTCCGTTGGCATCCCTGCATCCAATCAGATATCTCCATTTGGCTCTCTGCGACTTCCTATGTTCTCATTCATTATACTGAAGTGGTCCAATAAAAAATCATTTAAATATTTATCCCCTGTCCCCGTTAATATTGTCTTTCACACCACTGGGCATTGTTTCTCTTTGATCACCTCAGCTTGAGCCGTAACCATAGATACGAATATCATTCACACAAGTCACGTGACTTCTTGCCAGCCAATGTCATTTGTTACCGAGCTCCTGACATGAAGAGAGCAGCACACGTACCCCTGTGGAGAGAGATCAGGGGTATTGATTTCTCCACCCTCCCCTGCCGGTCTTTGTTATGTGCCGTGTGGAGATTGACCAGCTTAAGAGAGGATATGAAGGAAACACTTTTATTATGATGCGTGACCTCATGCATCTCTCGGCTGGACGTTAGGGATTTCAGGCTCATCTCGAGAGCTCTTCTGAATTTCTTGAAGGAGATGCTGTAGTCTATAGATAATTCGACCTCCAGAGGAACCGCACCAGTTTGTGAAGGCTCTTCAGATGTTCCAGCTGTTATCTTTGCGGTAAACCCGAATTGCAAAACTTGTGTCGTAGGGTTCCTTTCAGGATTGATTGCTCCATAAAGCCATGCAGGTCATTTAGAGGGGACCACCGCAGCTCCACGAGTCCCATCGACTAAATATTGACCTGTTCCCACAGAGGCCACGGGAGGCATTAGAATCAAGGCTTCATACGCCTTTAAATGTTCAAGCAAATGCACACGTGCAAACACACACTGGTGGGATTTGTGTGCACATGCAGGCATATAAATGCTCTGAGAACAAGTACCGCCACTCACCCAATTTCAGACTTGCATCGTTCGCTAAGTGTTTGCATGTGTGTGTGGTAAAGGATTTGTGTGTGTAGTGTTAAAGCTGCTTAATGCAAACTGTTCAAAATGCAGCCGCACTGACAGACTTTTAAATGGACACCATTTCGGAGATACTTTAACACCGCCGCCAACATCTGCACTCAAAACCGGTGTGATTTCCATATCTTTCGCCAGCATTGCCACTGATCCGCTGCTTGTTTTCACCCCTCAGGAGGATGTTTTGTGTTAAAAAGCATTAAGTAATACAGATAATGAAGCTTTTTGCTTCATTCTGCTTTTTCCCCTGCAGTAAATTACATGCCGAATAAAACAAATCAGCCCCTCATGCCGCACCTTCTACTTTCATCTAATCTTCCAGGTCATTTTGCCTTGACTTAGCGATGTGGAATCTTTGATTACTTTTATTGACTTCCTGATTCTGTTTCTTGACTTTTATTTGGATGAATGGATGGATGGATGTATACATATATATATATGTTATGAATGTTGTTTTTTTTCACTGAGATAGGAAATGTATCAGTACTGTAATTTCAGTAAAATAAAGGCAGATTTTATAGCAGTATGTTATAGAAATTGTCATATTTACAAGCAATGAAGGAGAGGTAGTTCTCATTTTCAGAAAAATCCTAGTGCTGTTCATATATTATTTTACCCAGTTTACACAAACACTTTCATTTACTCTGATTAAACTGACCCTTGACCTTTGGACTTTTATTAACTCCCTTGATTTCTTCCTCTGTATGCGAGTTGCATTCTTGCAGTGGTCTCACATCATTGACTGTCCTGCTAAAACACTCCTGCTTTTATTTAGTGCAGTGCTGAACCTTTTGGGTCAGCACTAAATCCGAGAATGGTAGACACACACGTCCACACACACACAAATACACAGACACAATGCATTTCAACACTACTCCCTCTTGAACTTCAGCACTCTAAAAGTTACGTGACTGGGAGTTTGAACCTATAACAATAATCAAATGTTTTCTGCCAGTCTGATGGGCGGAAGTGCCTGTAGGGTGCTGTTACTGATGTATTAATTCTGCTTTTCTTTTTTCAGAGAGGTTTAACACCGCTTTGTCTCACTCTCTTTTGCTTTCAATCAGTGGACTCTCACACATTGGCCTTAGATTGAGCCATTGATTTAAGCCATGTTTAAAGAACGTTCTTGTTTAATCTTTGCTGCTGTAGTTTTACTCTCTTTGGCCACTGTTTTATGAGAGTGCTTTCTTTTGATTTAAAAGGCCCATTAACTGTATATTTTGAATCCAAAATAGATCCTCTACCATTAGTGCTTCGATCCATCATTTATTTGGTAGGGGCTGATCCATTTTATGGATCCACTCTGAAACCTCTGGGGCTTTCACTGTTGTGCCAGAGGTTTTAGTCTTAGTTAACCAATATCTGTGTGTGTGTGTGTGTCCTTTTTTACAGTATGCGTTTCAGTAAACATTACAGAACCGAAATAAAGCATATGAAACAAACTCATTCGGCTGATAAAAAAAAAAGACTTGTATTCAAACTGGACAAATAATATTGTCTGGACAAATATAAGAGTGGTAACAAAATTCTTCCAATAAGTTGCTGTATCTATTGAAAAACTTGTTGGGTATTATTAACATTATTAAAATTTAATGTTGTAATACATTATTATTGAAAACATTTAAATGTGTATTTTCCTAAACTGTAAATGTGCAGTGTTTCTTTAGCGTGGTATCATAACCATAACTGTTAATTTTATTATTAATGTAAGTTTCATTTTAGCGGTAGGACAAGGGATTAATTGATCCATTTGATTTTGATTGATTTTAATGTAAAATGTAACTTGGTTCTGTTTGTAATGGTCTATAATTAGATTTATATAAAAAACAATAGAAGTCTGTTATGTTCTTATTTAGATAATTAATAAATATGCAGATCCAGGTGCTATCAGACACAGTAATTTGGAGTATCTCAAGCACTTTATATCACAAACTGTACCGTGGGGGCCATCTGGTGTATCTGCTTCCTGTTCTGGCTGACTGTCCTTCCTGTTATGCATTTACCTCACAGATGGCACCACATGGCGCCATAATTTGACGTGGTTGCTATGGTTACACAAGGTTAAGTGCCACCTCTGAACTGCAGCGCACCTCACTTAATACTGTGTATTTGACACATACTTTCATTGTCTCTCGTGTGAGGTGCAGTTGTGAATGTTTTCTCGTGGCAGTGGCTGGTAACAAGCATTTCCTTAGAGCCTGGGGTCTCACGCTTGATTTAAAGCTGCATTGCGACATCTACATTTGCTTTTTTTACTGTGTTTGTGATGTGTAATTATATAAGTCACTCACCCAGGCACACACAGATCTGTCCCTATAATGGCAGTCCTCACATAGTGGACCCTCACAGAAGAGCCGTCAACAAACATAATAACAGCATTAACATAACACGCAGCTGGAGCTTCAGAAGATCCCGCCACCAATGAGGCAATTTCCCCTCTGAACGGGAAAGCTGTCACTTGTAAACACACTGGTCACTAGTGTTGTGCTCTGCATTCGGCTGTTTCTGCAACTACAGGCACTTTTATGCATGCCCTAGATTTTGGTGGGGTTTTTTTTTACTTATCGTAATATTAAGGGCACAGAAGAACTGTTTTGAGACTTTAATGCTTATATAATTTTATTGCTATTGTTACAATCCATTTTAGTGTTTAACAACAACATTAAATGTCGAAAATATCGTTAATAAACATTTAGATATTTTTTGCATAGTGTGCAGAATTTTTTAACATTTACACTGACATTTCGATCAGAGAGTTTGTTTAGCGATGAAATAAACATAAATGAACAACTAGATAAAAGTTGCAATTTTCAAGTCTGCTCAGTCAAAATGCCTAAGAAACAGCCTATGGTGTTCAGATCTATTAATATATTTTACTCACGTTTGCCTCTCTGGACTAAATCTTATTGATTCTCGGCTCGACTGTTGAAAATGTCCGTCCCGAATGAAGCTGCTTTCACGAGGTGTAAGATATCTACTTTGACCCTTTTAAATGATCCATAATTTAGACGATTTTAATGAAAGGAGAGCAAAAGCGATCATGAATTTTTATTTTGAAATAAATGGCAATTTTAATGGTGGTGGACAGTTTCTTGCATGTGCTGAAAGCGGCAATGGGGAAAAGGTTTGATTGAGCTGGATCTGTGTGTGTGTGTTTGTGATGGGCCGACTGGCATGTGTTTTCCGAGCTCATAATGGGTCCCATGTTTGAGAGATTGTGTTCAGACAGCATGACTGTGACACTGATGCATGTGCCCTGAAGCTTAATCGATACAAACACACACAGATACACACATTCTCACCCCACGAGTTTGTGATGTGTGATCCAAGCAACTGCACACCTGGGAAAGTTAACCTTCACCGACCATCACGCACACTCACATAAATAAAACTATGTTCTGCTACCCGCAAAACACGAGATTGCACACAAGCCAAGCCAGTAAACTCTGTGTTTGCCAATTTTCCTCCTTTGATTTCAGCTACATCATAGTTAAAATGCAAAGAAAATACAATAAAATAACAGCGGTACAGTAAAGCATCTGCATAGCAGAACATTTATTTTTTTTAATAATTAATGTGTAATGCTTACATGTGAAAATGAACGTCAAAAGTCCTACATCACTAGTTTTCAAAAGGACTTCACGGACTACAGAAGCACAGTTATTTAAGGATATCCTTCCGGTACTTCGCCCAACGTGTTGGGCTTTGAGTTACAGAGTGAGGGAGACGGCATCAGTAATTGGTCTATGCCATAAAATAAGATTTAAAGTCTGTGAAGGGCTTTCCGGTGATTAAAAACAAGAGAAGGAAGTGTGAAGGGTCCTGAGTGCGCTTATATTATTCTGGGAGTGTTTACCGTTTGGGGAATCTGTATATCATTTATTAGGGATGCTCTCAGGCAAGGTTAACCAGGTTGAAGCTTTAAATGAATTTAATTTATCTATCTATTGTGGTTGTCATTCTTTCTTGTGACCATCAGCTCTTAAAGATAATATCATCCCTAGCCGTGACCCATTTGAAGTGGGCAGGGCCCATTTTTTTTCCTCTAAAAGCGAGCTGCACTGGAAATCAATCTCTCTCAATTTTAATGTTTCTCCTCTGTGCAGCATTTTTCACACTTGCAGAAGCCATTTGTGATCCAGCGGGAGCCATGTTGGCTCAAACGCTCCATCCACAGGGAGCCATAGTGGCTCTGGAAACCTCCGCTGGGAGCCATCTGGGCCTGGCTATTCGAGATTTCGCCTGCCCTTACTGTGCTAGTGTGTTTTCCTGTTTCTGTGTGGGATGAGCGTCTATGTGGTGGTGAGATGGTCAGTGCATCCATCGGTGTGGGCACCCAGCAAAACACGTGGCCCTGACTCGCCCAGACATCCACCTACAGTCTGTCGCACACCCAGTTTCACTCCACGGTCCGTTATAGAGTTTGTGTAGGAAAAAAAATAAGTGTTTTTCACATGTTCACGCTAATGCGTATTTTTAGCAAATAGCTGCTTGCATGTCCGTCTTGACTGTTGTATAATACACCAAAATTACTTCTCGCCACATCTATCACCTATGTGGGGAAGCAGGACTCTTTTAGCTCGTATTTGGAGGTGTGATTTTTGTCATATAGTGAACGAATAGCTTTTTTATTACTTAATGTAAATGACTAGCTTCAGTGCTACTTATTGGTAACCCAGTGCAGCCATATTCCTCATAATCAACTGCTCATAGCTGTGCTTGCTAGGAGTACACAAGTGTGGTTTAGCGTCCCTTGCCAATTACGACAAAAATCACACTAACCATCCAATCTTTCGGCATGGATGACTCCAGCGATAGTAAATTAGTACTGCAAACGTGGTAATACGCTGCAATGGATGAGCGAAGGCTCGAGCCATCAGTAGAGGCGTTTGGGTATCGTCTGTGATATATCTTGCATGATGTGTGTGGAAAGCTTTTCTGCTGCTCCGTAATCACACTGACGCATTTTTCTCTGTTTATCCATGTTGTCTTTGTGTATGAGTCATGGTGTTGTGCCAGGAAAGAATACCGCAAAGATATTAATCTTTGAGTTTTGGGGTCACTGAGATTAAACTCATGTAATTGTATATTGCTTTATTATGGCTTACATGAAACGTTTGGCGTTTTCTCCGAATTGCAGGCGAGCGCGTTGAGTTTGACCTTGTATTTGGATAAGCAGGAGATTTTAAATCTATTTGCCAAGATAAAGGCCATATGCTTTTCTCTCTAACTCAATCTCTCTTTCTCACAAACAACCTTAAACCTCAGAGACTCGGCGTAGCAGAATTAGAACGTTTGTTTAAATGTTATTCGATATTGCCTAATTTGAACTCAAGTAATTAAAAAAATGTGGTTATTTTAAGCCATTGAAATGCTATCAACAGCAAATGAGAATTTGTTTGTAACATTGTAACAAGCATTTGTAACAGAATATTGAATCTGGGGAGCTCATAGAGTGACAGCAGTCTATAACATTTTGGTAATATCGACCACGCCTAATTATCTATTATTCTAGCAAGTGCTTTATTCGAATTTAATTGTTTAAAAATGCTTACTCTGCATGAATGAATCAATGGCTTTATAAAATAAGGTGTTACACCATGAGTATCAATACTTGGGTCTCTGAGCGTTGTCAGGTAGGACGTCTAATAATACATCATGTGATGTGTTGAGTGGCAAGAGATATATTAGATGTCGGTGGACAGGTGAACAAATGCACTAAAGACAGTTGTAGACTATCCTGCAGCGTCTGCTGCCAAATCATGTCTAAAACCCCCTCGTCTGACATTGAGGAAGACACCGCTCCCATCTAAAGACTTGATTATATAACGCAAGGAGGCTAGCAGAGTGCCATTCTGTCTGTGATCTGTATCCGAGACACTGTGCAAAACCGTATTTAACATTTAGTGTCTGAAATGAGAGAGAAAGCATTTACATTATGGACATGCTGTCAAAACACCCACCGTTAACTACAACAAGCTAAAACCTTCCTGAGCAACTGGTGAGCTACACCCTGGCAGCCACCCACAACAAACTAGCAGCATTTAATTACACAAGTCTGGTTTAACATTGTCAGGCCATTACTAATGAAAACCTGTTTAGTCAACTGGTTCACTTTGATTAACTCTGCTCTGTGTTCCAACAGCAAAGAACATAAGGTGCATAAAGCTGGTTGTGCGAGACCTAATACATTTAGCCCTCTGGCTAAGGCCAACCCAGATTACCGGAACATTCTGAGCGTAAACCCAGCCGGAGCCATTACCTTTTGCGTGTAGTGCATTAGTTTGCCACCAAGCGGGGCCGGAGTGGGAGGGTAGTTGTTTGTCCCCATAATGTGAGGTAGGTTGTCATTCTTGTGTTTAATCAAAGTGCCGATTATGCCCTCATTAAAAAGCTTTTACTCTCCCTGCGTATGCAGCCTCTGCCTCCAAAGTAATTCCCAGCAGATTTCCCAAGGGGCTTCCTGGCTGAACAACCGCACTCTTAATCGTTTGACTCTTGGAGTGTCTTTTTACAACACCTGCCTGTTTCTCACACAACCATTTCACTTGCACAGTGTCGATGTTGCTTCGCCGATAGATCGTAATGGTTGAGACAGATGATTTGATGGAGCAAGTTCTAAGTGGTGCTTGCTAAGGCAGCCTATAACTTTTAGTATTCAAAGTTGGTGCATCAAATCGTCTGAACCGTTTGTGCTACAGATATGAAGGATACTTCAATTTTTGATGCTTGATGCGATGTATACGACTGAAATGGATGATAAAATGATAAAAAAAAAAAAAATACCATAGGCTGTTCCTGAAGAAATATATCTAGGGATCAGGATATCATGGATACATAGCAGCTTAACTCCTAGCAATGCTTAGAAACCACTCAAAATACCATATCAATGGCATTTTAAATATCTTATGAATATCTGAACATCTTAGCAACTGCATTGCAACTCCTTGGCAAGCACTCACAAGACCCTAGCATTATTTTCTTTAAAAAAGGTAAAAATCTAGTTTGAGTTCCCTATAATCATTATAATTAATAAGACATTGTCATTAGGTTGCTTTGATTGGATGTTTCTTTTAGATGTAGACTTTTCTAAAACCTTAACGCGGCACACAGTGTGTAATTTCCCTTCTCTGTTTTTGGTGTTTAGAAACAGTTGGAGAATTCATCCTTGCATTTTTCCATTAGTAATTGGTTAATGTTTAAAGTGACTCATTGTTTCCCCTCTTCTTTCCTTTCTCTCTGTCATCCTGTCTTTCTTTGAAATGCACTCCTTTTTGTCCTTGCCTGCCGTCTTTGATCACTGGCCAATAAACAGCCTTCAGTGCTTGGAGACAAATGTAATATATTAGTGGTGCGTGTTCCCTGGTGTCACCGCTTTAATTGAGAATGTCAGGCTAAAGTTAGCGCCAGGCTGAATCTCGACCTCACGTTTAATTGTGCGAGAAAGACGTGCCTAGCAGTGATGTCAGTGACAGGAAGTGTGTGTGCGTAAGTGTATGAGATGAGTGGGGGTATGCTGAAGGCCCCCTGAGTTGCCTGAAGAACAAGCCGTCTGGACGATCAATAGATAGCTCAGTCTCCTCCAGTGATCTGTCTATTTAAGACAAAGTCTCTTTCTCTGCCGCCACAGTAATGGAATCTCAGCTAATCCCAGATACAGTACATTAACTCACTCTTTTGCCTCGTCTCTCTCTCTTTCTCCTAGGTGGAAGTGGAGGTGGAGAGCATGGATAAAGCAGGAAACTTTATTGGCTGGCTTCACATCGAGGGTGTGAATTTGTCCGTCGCTCTGGTGGAGAACGCCCTGTCAAAGGTCCACTTTACTGCAGAGAGAAGCTCCTACTACAAGACTCTGCTGTCTGCGGAGGAAACTGCCAGACAGAGGAAAGAGAAGGTGAGTTTGGTGGAAATCCAGCATGCCTCATGCAGACTTAGGCTCTGTTCCAGAATCACCTAGGCTGCGTTTTAAAGCATCATTGGCACTCACACACACTGGCACAAAACCTGAGATTACACAGTAGGCAGCATCGTTATCTTTTAAGATACCTTCTATTGTCCAAAATCTAACGCAGCAGCAAAACCCTTTAATGCTAAGCCAGTTCACACAGAGTCCGTTTCGGCAGCACTCCAGACAGATATTTTGTTTAGAAGGTATTGAAAGATGTTGACAATGTTCCATTTCATTAAAATTCACTGTTTTACCCAATATTTTAGTTGCTTTGTGTTGGAATCAATTGTGGAATCTATTTGTGCCGCACGCTGGGTTCCTGCCCTTGTAGAATGTTTCAAATCAGTCCCTTACAAGTTTCCAGTTCATTTAGGATGCTGCCTTTCAAGGGTATCTTCTTCTATAAACAGTAGAAAGCTGGGCCGCCCACTAGGTTTTGGAACAGAGCTTCAGTCTTCTCTCAGGCACGATCAGAAATTCATATGTATCCTGCCTGCATCTGATAAGCAAAGGGATTCATTACTTATTATTCCAGATATCTTCCAGAATCACTCTGGTAATAAATATGATCTCTTTTCTGCCCGGTATGCTTTGAGCTCCTGGTGTTGAGGCCAGAGCCTGTCATCCAGTGTATTTGTGAACAAAGAGAATACACAAATCGGTTGTCATGTTGCATTAGTTCAGGCAGTACAAATGGACACCGGACCTCCCAAAAACAGTAGGAGCTGGACAAAAGGCACAGGAATGAGTGTGTAGCTCAGGGGGTGCCACAGGGCTATGTCTTTGGCACTATCAGTTTTGTTCTCTTCTCCCCACTAAGCTGTGATTGATGAAACCCCTCTTCGTCCCTGATCTCAATCTCTCGCTTCATTTTCATTATGTCCGAAACAGCCCACAGAAAGCAACGGCCCTGATGGACAAACAACACTCCAGCCAGCTGTTTCTTCTGTCCTCTATCCCTCATTTGGCGAGAGAGAGAACAGCCCCGTGCTGATAGCAATATGATCTACTGCCCAAGGCGGCGAAGAGCGTGTTTCTGTCTTCCTTGTCGAATCCATCATTTTTTTCATCTCTCTCTCTCATCTCAATCTCTCGCCTCTACAAAATATTGCACAAAGTTCCAAAACATATAGCCACATCTTTCTTTCAAAGGCAGTGTTATCAGCTTCCAGCTCCTGTGAAAATAGCGACCAATCTGAAATGTGCATCCATAGATCTTCCCTTCTGATTGAACTTATACCCGGCTTAAAAAGTCAATCTTGCTTGTTTACACTCCCTTAGATATGTGCACATGCACACTCACTTGCACACCTCTCTGCCTCGGTGTCACCTCGCTGTAAACAAAGCATGGCATGTTTTGCACTGACACCTTGAGGAAAGCACAGTTTGACCCTTATTTCCTGTGCTGTCGCTTTCCTGGTGGGTTGGATTGACTCAGTGATTCACTGGCAGTGAATCAAAGACGACAAGTTGTGTTTGTTGTGCCCCAGTCTCCCGCTCTCTGGCCCTGTGGCTGACTGGAGGGGGCCACCAGCACAAGGCCACCCTGATGTGAATGTGTTAGAGAAGAGAAAACACGGTTGCAACCCATGTAATGGACAGCCGCATTGTTCTCAAAGATTGTAGATGCTGGTTGTCGGATCCGTCCCAATCCAAGTTTGAATTTCTCAGGCCACTCTGGATAATGGAAATAATTAACCCTTCAGGACAAGTGGAAGACTGAAAGGAAAGCTGAAGTCAGCATTTCTTTTCTCTCAATGGCATTTGTTTTTGCCACTGCCAGGTGGCTTTTTTTGGGCATTGAGCAGGATTTATTTTACTCTTTGTGTTTGTTCTCTTGTTGATGAATGTAGAAGTGTTAGATGTTTGCTGTGTGAGGTGTCCAGTTCAGAAACAGACATTAATGAAATGCAATGGGTCATGTTTCATGAAAAAGTTTTTTTTTTTTTTTTTTTTTTTTTTTTTTTTTTTTTGCTTTAAATTTTATTATAATGAAAGAATAAAAGAGGTCCATTACTTTAATAATACTGGTCCAGTGGTTGTAAAATTGAGCTAAAGAACCAAAGGAGACCATGTGATTTTAATGAATAAGAGCATTGCAGGATTTTGCCTGCTGTGCTTGAGGTTTAATTTTTAGAACTTAGTTTGCGTATTATTAGCAATGGTTAAATTAGGGCTTTATATTATATTATATATTATAATATATTCATGTTTCGGTCTGGTTCTCATGAGAGCACCTGGATAGGTCTTCACAATTATAGGGCATAATTCTTCTTTTTCTTTTTTACTACTTTATTATTTAGTTTTCAACATTTTCAAGTCTAAAATCATTTATTTTGGTGGATTTTCAGCGAACTAACCCTTGAAATGCCTCAGGGAATGACAGTTCTACTGTCAGCGCGTAATCTAGATTAATGCTTTTAGTTTAAATGGAACACTTATTCCTAGTATAGTGCTTATTATATACCTGACCACATGTCCTGTCTTGTCCTGTCCTGTCCTGCCTTGCCTTGCAGTTAATTGATTTGATAAACTGGTGAATAAATAGCTGTCGACAATGTTGGTATGCAAATGATCTGTCTGAACTTATCCAGTCTTTTTTCAGTTGTGCTTGCATCACGTATATGCACCCCTGATTATATTCTATAATTTTTTATAAAATGTTGTTGGATTTTGGCATTTTATCCTTAAGTTCCATTACATCTTAGTGGGATTTACAAAGGCCTAATGTGTGGTGGCATGGACCAGACATTATAATCAAAGTATTGCCATGCAAGACTAGATCTTGATCTCTTCTCACTACTAATTCATTGTTGATGATTTTATTTGTGTACCCACGTGCAGAAACTGGTCCCATGAATGCCTGCAGACTTTCTTTTTAACTTTCCCTGTAGATTGAAGGAATCCATTCAGAAGTTCCTCTCAATACCATGTGCCGTCAGCCCCAACACTCCTCTGAAATGTAAACAGTTGCTGCATGGAGATGTTAGAACACTTCTGGTTGCTGGGCAACAGAGATATGGCTGCTGATTAGAGAGCGTTATATGACCCAGTGTGAACCGAGCCAAGCCGCATTCTCGCATCTCGCAACACAGGCTATTAAAAGAGCCTTCTTGTAATTACAACACGCTAATTATGAGGAGGCAAATCTGAAGAGAAGTCAGGTTTCTGTTGAGAAACAAGGCTTTCTGTCATCTCATATCTAAGTTTGATCTACTTCAAGAAGGCTCTGGTGGGATCGCCACATGATTCTGGAAAACTGGGACACACCAACCACTGATTACTTTCCTCCCTTAGATCATCATCCTCATCATTGTTCAGAACATCACTGAGCTTGTCCGCCTTTCCTCCTCGCCGCTCCCACGGTCACTTGTTTGCCTTCTTGTTCCTGTCTTTTCTGGTATTACTGGGGCATAGTTCCGTCACCAGGGGGTTGATTTCAGCTCTAATAGCCTCCCTAGGCTCTGGTGTGCTTTACAACACTTGTGACAGGATTCCGCAGGGGTTGAGAAGGGCAGCCGTCTGCTTGTGACATTTAAGCTCGATAATTTTGTATGGTAGGTGAACGCAGCCAACGCTACGTGTCGTCCACATCTGTCTGGACAGAGGAGGTCGATTAAACCTGGAGAAAGGATGAGAACAAATCCTTTCTATACTGTTAAAGGCTTAGTAAAATGAAAATTCTGTCATTAATTCGTCATCCTCATGTCATTCCAAACCAGTAACACCTACTTTCATCTTCGCAACACAATCAAAAAAATTGTGATGAAATTTGAGAGCTAGTAGTAAGAACATTGTAAGAATGAATAAATGTAAGCCTTGCAGGTTTGGAACGGCTTGTGGGCGAGTAAATAATGACTATATTTTCATTTTTGGGGGAAACTAACCAGTTAAGAGACTTCCAAAACAATCAGACACTGGTAGAACGTCAACAAATGTATTTGCAATTCATAGATGTCTCAAACAAATTGATTCGGGCGGAATACAACAACTTTGAAATGAGCATCACAGAAGAAAAATGCTAACCTGACACATCCCAGCCCACTTAATGTCTGCGATAGTTTCTGAAAGCATATTTCTGTTACTTTGGATTTCATTTGGCTGAATCCCTTCTGTTGTGAAGGAATCTTGTTCAAGGACCTCATCAGTGGACAGCTAAGCCCAATTTCAGAAGAACATCTTTGAGTACCAGTTTGCTAGTGAGAAGCGGAACCACGGTGCAATTTTCTTTGAGACACTTGAGTGCCACAGACAATCAAAATATACAAATGAAACCCAAAGGTGCCTAGAAATATTTAAGAAGTTGCATTTGTTTTGTTTTTTTATTGATGTTGTACTTGTCAGTGTTAGCCAGAAATCCATTGTGCTTTAGTTCAGGCTTCTGTGAGTTGGCACTTTTTTTTTTACCTCTGGCTAATTTGGAGCGAGCCAAGGATGAATGAAGGCAGTGGGAGGCTCAGGTCAGTCTAATGGAACCCGAGTTTTCAGACTTGCGTTGCTGCATTAATATTTAACATGGAGATGAAAGCGCAGTGCTCGCTATCATTCTTTAAGAGTTACATTTTGTTCATGTTGAACAATGCATTTTAATTAAAGGCCCTCTTTTCATTTCCTCTGATGGAAGTGATTTCATCCTGAAAACTGACTTGCCTGAACACACGAATATATCATAATTTCTCTGTTATTAACAACAAAGTGGCCTAAATGAAGTTTTAACGCTTTTTATATCATGCTCTCTTTTTTCAGCTGCAGAATCAGTGAAGCAGTGGCTGTTTCCATGGCAATATAATAAAACGCGACAAGATAATTACATACATGCCACAGATGAGGTTATCCGAGTGCTTGAGAAAGTAAATGCTATTCTGGAGTTTTAGGTGTTGGGTTCGCAATTTTGAATCGGATTGAGTTTTCCCAGATTTTCAGCTGTCTTAAATTACTTTTATCAGAGGTGATTTGCTCACTTTGTATTTATGCATGTGTGTGTAAAAGTTTTATGTTGAATAACATGCACTGATAAATCATTCACAATAAGACTTGGGCACATGTATTAATCAAGTAAATGGGGTCTTGACTTAAGACCGGTTATATAGAGTGGCATCTCTCCGTCTCTTTCTCTCTCTTTCCTTCTACATGCCTGTGCCTTGAGTTGCTGTAAATTGCATTAAGTGCTGTGTGGAAATGGCTCTAAAAGGGAAGTGTGTGATTATATATGTATTTCCATTCTGTTCCTTACTCCTCTCACCACTGTCATAGTTGCCTTCTAATTTAACAAATGGAGGGCAGGCTGTGTCAGACAGGAACAACCAGAGCACTGTGGTGAATCACAGTAAGAGTTATCCAATTAGACACAGCAACTCTCCCCGGAGGCTTGCGCTAAGGCCTACTCCGCCACAACAGGGACTTGGCCGGCTAAAGAGAGACAACAAACATGGCAGGACTGATGTCTCTGATGTAAAACATTGGCTGTAAACACATCAGCATGCGTACACGGACTCCTGAACCAATCAAATTTGAGAGTTTTGCTCTGAAATATTCATGCGAGTTTCAGGCAGCACATTAATTATGGAGTTATTTAACAGTGCCTGTAATTTTAAAGTGTTTTTTTTTTCTATTTAATT
>JAUMHQ010000051.1:9026288-9045398 GCA_032361165.1 Enteromius paludinosus | reverse complement strand
ATAATACGAATGTGAATGCAAAGCTTATATTCACTTACATTTCATTTTAAATGTTTCTGCTTTTTAACACTAATCATTAGAAAACAGTAAAAACACATCAAAGCTGATATTAATATAAAAATGTAGTTGTATTTATATTTGGGTTTAAATCAAATTTTAATATTTTGTTGCTATTCTCTCAAAAGCAGAAGTCCTATTTTTTGTGCGTTTACAGCAGTCGGTGTTCAAAAGTATTGCATCTCATTTATTAATTCCGCAGTTAATTCCCTGGCGTGAGCGTTATCATATCATAATTTAATGTACATCTTAAGAATTCATTGCATTAAGTCTTGCTGCTCTTATTCATCGAGGTTTCCTCTGTGGCAAAGTTTACTCAAGCGCTCTCCATGCCAAATCAGAACAAAACGCCTTGCAGCATGAATCTTGAACAAACAAGAAAAAGCTCTTTGCGCTCTCCTGGCGTCTCTGTGGTTCCTTTTCCTCATCTTGAATTCATGAACGATTGAGGTCTTCCTTGCTACATAGGAATGAGAGAGCCTCCCCTGGCAGAAGCAGTGATTATGAGCAGCGCGAAGAGTTCGTTCAGGTCACCTCTACGTTACAGATGAGAGTAATCCATCCACAAACCTCTATCTGTATTCGCTCTCTTTCTGAACCTCCCCCGTGCTTAACATGGATGTTTTTGCATGGAGTATTTTCTTGTTTGGTTTTGTTTTTTGCTTTTTTTTTGTTGCTTTTTTTAACCCACGCACAGAAGTTTTGTTGTGGTAAAAAGTTTGCCAGAACTGTGTGGACTGTGTTCCGGCAAATCTGCTAATAAAGATCTCTGCAACGGTTTCCATTGCAAAACAAAAGTTTAATTGAGTATTTACGCACCCAAGTGTTCTTGGCTGGCAGCAAAGCAAATTGGGTCTTTCTGTGTCAACAAACCCTACAAAAAAACGTAATTAATTCTCCTCGCACTTTCAGTAAGGAAGCTAATTAACGTTGTGGTGAGACTTAGCTATGGCTTCATATATATTAGCAATAACACTATCCTTGCCAGCCCATATGGCTTTGTTTTTACTCATTTTGATATAGAGTTGAGTACTTTCCTTGTCTGAGCCGTATATGTGCAAGAATGATGACACACAAGTCCCAGCCAACCCCTGTGCTAACATTGCCAATGTTTAGCTTGAATAGTAATAAAAAAATAATAATAAAATCAAAATCTGGAGTTTGTTCTGGCTTAGCAAAAGAAATGGTAGACTATTCTGGTTAGATTTTCTAAGAGTACAGTTATGCTGTGAAAAGATTGATTGACACTTAATATACAGTAAAATTGATCACTTATCACGCTTATTAGCATGCATATTACTAGAATATTAGCAATTTATTAGTGCTAATTACAGTAAGCTCTTATTCTACATCCCTAGTCCTACCCAATACCAAAAAATTAAGAATTTATTGAGGGAGAAGTCGTAGTTAATGTTAGTGTTAATCAAAGTGAATCTAAATAAAGTTAGTTAGTAGGACATTAACTAATGCCAGAGGTTTGTCAGAGGCTGATGCTGATCGGCTGTAGAGATATTCATGCTATGCTATGCTAACAAGACGACCTAGTTTTTCCCGCATTTAAATCTCTGCCGTTTCCAAACTGTGTTTTATGTTGCTCCTTTGCACCCAACTTAAGTGCCACTAGAAAAAAGTGCTAAATTCTATGGGGAAATATGTCCTATAGAAAAGCTGCTCCTCCTGGGAAATTCATCTGTACGTTTTGATGTATGGTCACCAATACTGGTTTTGCTTTGTATTAGAATATGTGTGTGTTGACATTAGGTGCTCTACTCTTGCTTACCACAGTAAAGGGCAAGGAAAAGATCATCTCTCTTGTCACACAAAGGGGAAAAGCTGAGAAGGGCTATTCCATACATCTCATGGATTATGTAAGATGCACATCTCTGCATAGAAAACGGGCTTGGGTCATCTACTCCTAACACACACTTCACACGTACACGCATACACACCACCTCATAAGCAATTCTTAACTGCCCTGAAGGCATGCCAGGGTGCAGTTTCAGCAGTGTGTGACATTTATTTGCAACTTGCCTCAGCAGGCTTATATGTTTCTATCGAGATGCTTATTTCTAAAGCTTTAATAATAAGCCAATTACATTTTCTCTCTTGTATCCACAAATATAAGGCAATTTTTTTATTTTTGTTTAACAGTATTTTTTAAGCACAACTTGACCCACAAAGACATTTTGTCTCGGACTCAGGCAAGCAAGTGTGAGGAACTTTGAACACTTAACGTCAATGCCAGCTTGAAGGAGAGCCGGAGCGTGCATACATGGGCAGACAGGATCTAGTGACAGACCGGCCGTGTAAATACTCAATCTGCACAGACACGAAAATCCATCCTCATCCAGGCAGGATTGTCAGGCATCTGCATACATGCAAGAAGACATCTAGCTCACGCTGCACTTCTCATGCTCGTGGGCGCACATACATACAGATGTGTGCAAACACGAGATGTCATCCTGACTGTGTGTCCTTGGCCACTCTTCCTCTCGTTTACGGGATATCCCTCTAGGCTCTTGATGGACACTCTTTTAGGCAGGTTTGTGGTTCACCCATGCAGAAAGAAAGCCATAACACTTCCACTAGTTCCATTCTCATGGGGAAAGCACGGTGTGTATGCGTGTTTGTCTGCTCAGACTGTAATTAGATATGACATTGTGAATTGCATTACTGCAGATGAACACATGCTTGGATACGCATGCAGAGTAGAAAACACAAATGATTTTGCTGTTGCTCGCTCTTTTTATTTTAAATTTTGTTAGGGATTTTCAATGCCGATGAGGTTGAAGGACGGTTGCCCTGCAGTTGCACAGAGACATTTGCCCCTCGAGGGAGACTGCAGACCAAGACCGGACATTTTTCTGCCTGAGTTGATGGCAGTAGTGTTTCCTGTTCTTGGTTCTGAAATGTCAAAGCCTTTTGAAGTCAAATTTAAAGGGAAATCTGCGTTTCCAAAACACTGGGTAGTCCGTAGATAGATTTAACGCTGATGTTAAATCATAATAGACCATATTTAGTTAATAAGCATTGATAAGCAAAAATGACTACAAATAATTGACTCTATATATATATATATATATATATATATAATTTACAATATTTAAAGTATGACACAAAATGCGTTTAGAGTACAGATACACTATAGGCCATCTTATATGCTCATTTTAATTCCATCAAATGCTGAAATTCAGAGGATGGACAGACGAGTAGATGGAAAGATAGGTGGGTAGACAAGATAGGTGGGCTGATGGATGAGTTAAGTAAATGGATGGGTGGTATGTATAGTAGGTGGATTTAGAGAGAGAGAAAAATAACTAGTAAGCCAGGTTCCCCATTCCTGATTTCTTCCTCTGATTCGTTTCAAGTTATTCTTCTAGAAGTTTCTAAATGTATTATGAAAATAAAGGGCTTATTTTTATTTGCACTCCTGGTGTGACAGTATATTCTAATATTGTAGTGAATCTATTCCCTCTGTCTCTGCTGCCTGGGGATATGACAGTAAAGGAATACATAAACTCTCTACTTGTCCTTTAAATTCAGCAGTGTTTAGATCTAAAAGTCACTAGCTCTAAGATCCACACACTCTGTGTGTGTGTGCACTTCTGTGTGATGAATGAGATTTCGGCTCCTTCCAAGTGGAGTTAGACATACACACACAGGCATGGCATTTCCCTCTAGCCTGCTGACATTTGCTCCTTTTTGGGAGTACAAACTCTCCACCGCCAAAACGTTTAGTACCCTCAACTCGGCTGTCGCTTCAGGTGTCCTCTCTAATCGCCTGACAGTAATTAAAAAGAGTGGACCTTCTCTTGTGCACGCCCACTAACATTTGCGGAGAGCAGACGCTCCTGACTGTGTCTTTGATGCTTTTTGGCGGTGGGCGGTCCTTTCATTCCTGGCTAATAAATGCTAAATATTTGTATCTTGCTGGCAGAGTTTGCTACCGTCCTTTTTGTTTCAGAACCATCGTGTCATGCCAATCCTTCTCACGGCCGGTCCATTACCAGACTCCAGCGGCGTTACAGTTGCTTTTTACGGAGGAGTCTTTTATGTGATAACTTCCCGAAATCAATTTAAGCTCGTCAACAGCTTTCTTTTCAGAGGCTTTTTGTCTTATTTGGTTCAAGTGTATTGAGTTTCTCACAAAAGCGTTGTCCAGAAAAGCGTCGGGAGCCTCCTGGGCCTAAAACCCATCATTATACGGAAAGATAAGACCACCTCAGAGAACCCAGGCTTTCAGCAAGCGCCATTCTCTCACTCATTCCACCTGCGTTCCTCTCTTTCTCAGGTCACTGTGGCTCTTTCTCTGTGTTGTGCAAACACACCCCTGAGAGAGCACAGTAGACAGGTTTAAGCCAGCGGTTCTAGGTTTGGGGATTCAGCTAACGGCTCATCAATTTTCTTTATTACCTGCTCTGGAAAAAAAGACAGTCCTCAGTGCAGGGAGAGGCTATTCTTAGAACCGCTGCCAATTCTCCTTTTTAAATGAATCTTCTCACTTTCCCTTCCTGTTTTTACTGTAGTTCTCACCTTGCAATGCTGCTTTTCTGTTCATTCAGATTGCTTCATGAACAGCATGTCACATGCTGTTCATAGAGCCTAACTTGAATCTGAAAGATTCTTTTAATAAAATTGTGTTTTTTAGCTTTCTCTCCCCATCTTTTTGTCATTTCGTATGTATTTGATGTGATTCCCTCAAGGCTTCAGTGTTATATCTGTCATTGAATGCGGGCAAGTGTGGCAGTTGTATTATTTGTGTGTGTCCGCGCACTTGTTTGCTGGGGTGCTTTCAGGCGTGTGTGTTTCTGTTCGTTCTTTGACATCCCATCGCCTGAAGAGTTGTAGCGGGCCGTTACGTTAAGACCCCTCAGCATCAATCACACACAGCTCCCCTCCATTGTCCCAGACCATCAGTCTCTCATGACGACCCCTCCTGACCCCCGTGGACCCGTGGGTTTAACATCCAGACATAAATCTGACCGTGCTGGACTGTGCACAGAGCCATTTTGGGTTGCAGTTACAGAACGCCACAGGCTCATTGACAGAAAGAGCCATTTCTTCAACAGGAAAGCAAGTGGGCTCTTTTTCATGTGCTGTCAGTGTTTGTTGGGGCAGAGAGTGAAAGGAAGTGGCTCAGAGCCTGTCGGCTTCTGCGATTCTATTAAACACGGCAGCACATGGCCAGGACTGCACTGCACGCTCGCACAGGAAACTCAATCAAGAATCGATCAAATTAAATCTGAATCAAATTAAGGTGTCGGATTCACCTGACAACTTCCTGTTTTCAGTAAGTCAGAGTGGAGGGTCACGATTTGAAAGTCTTAAAGGAGTAGGTCACCTAACACTGAAAACGCTGCCATGATTCTTTTACCCTTCAGCTGTTTCAGAACCATGTTTTTTGGCTTCCATGAAGTTTGAACGCTTTCATTCAATTACATAAATGCTTCAAAAATGACACAGAATATGCCATATTATAGCTTTGTGTGAGTTTAAGTCTTGATAGCACCACTTTAGCTTTCCTCGGCACATTCATGCTGCCATGTCTGATTCGTTCATTTTTTTTTAATCAGGTGTTCCAAGTAAAAACATGTGAAGATGTCAAGTTTTTCCAGTGATTTACGACTCAATCATGTATGAGTCATATGGGCCATTTGATCGTTTTATAGCGATTTTGTTTCTAAAGCTTGAAAGCTCCAACCGTTTATTATAATTGCATGGAGAAGAGCAGCCAGCACATTCTTCAAAATAACCCATTTACAGCTTTGGAACAACATGCGGGTAAATAAATGATGGTGATTTAAATTTTTTGGGTGAACTATTTCTTTAAAGTGCACTTTTCTATTTGAATTCAGAGTTCTAGAGTGATTCCTTTCGCTCTACTCAAACAGACAGGCATTTTGTCTACCCTGAAGGAGTCGCACTGTTATGTAAACACGTACTCAGGCTTCGCTTCCTCTTTTCATCTTTCTCTTATGCGCTTCTCTTTCTCTCTCCCAGCATGCAACTCCCTTTTCTCAGTATTCCCCCTCTCTGTCTCTCATCTGTGCCGTGGGCTTGCAGCCAGCCATGTTGTTTGAGTGTGTGTGTGTGTGTATGGGATGTGACTGGTTTTAGTGGGCTACCAGGCCTCCTTCAGGACGTAAGTGTCCCCCTGAAGAGTGACTGTGGATGTCAGTCCAATTTTCCTCTTTGTCATATTTCCTCCTTTTTTACTATCCGGCTCTTCTGCATCTCTATGTGTAAAGACAGCTAAACGCCCATGTTTGTCAGATGCAAGCGAGTCGATGAGCAAAGCTGCGAGAGGTGGAATATTCGATCTGAGAAAATGAAGAGGCTGCTTTTAAAGAGATAAACTGTAGCCATGACAACCCGGCATCAAGACATGCTGGGTTAAATAAACTTGATTATTTTGCTTTTAATTTGTGTGCTGATTCCTTTGCAGAAGGAAACAGAAAGAGCAAAATATAGAACGTCTTTGGGTTGCATAAACGCAATTATCTGTTTATTTGATAAATTGATTTGTGTGAAGTAGACTTCTCTTGAATTTCATGTCCTTTCCGGAAGCCCTCTGTCATGACTTGAGTCTGATTAAAACATATGTCGCATGTGGTTATTTCATGCGGTGAAGTGTGGGCAGACAGCAGGTAGGCAGGCTAGCTGGAAATAAGCCGCTTTAAATAGCTCCGCTTCTAGTCTTTACGGCAAATGAATACTGATTTGGAGGGCTTTTATTTTTTATTTTTCTCAGCTTTGTACAAACATCAGGAGATTTGTTGGGAATGGAATATTAAAAACTCTTCCAGTGCATTTGTTTCTTTTGAATATATTTTTTCTTGCATTGGAGAAAAAAAAAAGTTGCGTCTGGGTACGGGCAAAGCAGTCTGGCAGTTCTTCAAGAGCAGATTACACTGTGAACATTACACCCATTTTATTTATTTTAATCTTTATTTTGATGATCTTCCACTGAAATTATATACTTCTTTCATTGTTCATGCCAGACTTCTCCAATCATAAAGTCTGCTTAAACCTGCCATTTCTTGCTGTCGTCTTATTCTTACTACTGACTGCAAACTTGCATGAAAGTCGTCATATTCATGAACAAAATAGCTTGCTGCTACTTCAGTCGCATCCCAACTTTAAAGGAGAATGGCTTTACAGAATCCTTTCAACTTTACGTGACGTCAGCTTTTTGGTGTTTAATTAACCAGTTAATTCTGGTTCCTGTGTTTTTTGCACACGTCATTTTGTTTTCTTTAACGGCGTTGTCATCTTTTTGCAGTCTCCCTCTAATAGCTGTGTGAAGTCAGCACTGAAGCAGAAAGTCTGCGTGTTGTGTAAGGCCCCATATGCTGCCATGTTTCCCCGGGGGCATCATCTGTGCGGGTGGGGAGCTGCGACGTGCATGCCAGACCCCTCAGAACCAGGCTTTTTTTTTTTTTTTTTTTTGCGCAAGCGGGGCTTTACTTCCATAGTTACTTTCCACAGAAATGGCGCTAAACTGCTTAGCTCATGTTTAAGTGTTCTGACACGAAACGGCTTTCTGACACGAAACGAGTTTCTGGATGATTTCTTACCTTTACCGTGCAGGAATTTCAGACTGGTGGGAATTTGTAATGGCTGACAGGAGGGCGGTGACATTAGCGGTGTAAGCCGCGGTATAAGCCGTGCAACCGCCACTGCATCCCAACAGCTGCTGTCTGTGATATGAGGCTGAAGAGAAGCTCCCTGCATGCTGACATCTCGCAGCTGTTGATTCCCAAAGTGCCATGCCACCTGGGCACTTTTAATGCATAAATTTATCCACTAAGTAACCACATCCAAGACTCCACGTCCACCTCTGCTCCACACAACCCTCCCCTCTGCGTTTCACCCCAAGTCACCCCATCCTAAGTTGGTTGGGTAGGAAAACGCTGGATTTATTCAGCTTACAGCGTTCTGTGTGTTTACTGTAGTGTGATTATGCTAAGTGAGTTTATACCCCTAGCTCAGTGTTTGCAGGTTAAGTGGATGCTGACAGCGTAGGTCATTTAGTTGCAGTGTCCGTGAGTAGATTGATGTGGACTTTGGGACGTGTGATAGATGGTCGGTCTGCCCTTTGGACCCATGTGTTTGTGTACATTTGAACCAGAAAAAGTGTGACACTTTTGTTTCCTCATGTCTAGTATAATGGTGCTTTGCAGTCAAATTAGCTTTAAATGTGTGTTTTGTTTTCAATCACTTTGCAGATGTGCATAAGCTGTCGCTGGTACTGTAGTACTGGTTTTAAGGCTTCGAGATTGATATGTGGGATTGCTCGGGCACGTGGAGGCATTCCTGTTAACACATCAGCTACATGTAGACACTGAGTTGAAAGCGTGAATGGCATGCAAATTTCTTCTAGAATTTATAGCCCCCAATTCCTCCCTTAGACTAGAAGAGCTTACTAGAAAGCTAATTTCAGAAAGCATTGCTGGATATGCTAGTTTAAAAGTTCTCATTGGCCAATGAATGTGACGTGATCATTGAAGTCAATGCATTTGCAGTGGAAACGTGTGTTTAATACCTCCCATCCTACAGTACATTGGTGCAACACCCCATTAGTGTTTCACCCTTACAATTCTTATTAGTATGCACTGTAGCGAAACATTTCTGTCATTTACTGTGTCTGGATCCAGTGTCCTGTTTAGATTTGAGCGTGTGCCGGGGTCAGAGGTTGTAGCCGTCAGATGTCAATCAGTAGGAGTTCAAAAGATTAAGGCTTAGTGCTGTTGTCATTCATGGATCTTTCCACATTGATTTTCTTTCTTTCTTTTTTTTTTTTCTCCCTCTCATTTTCTTCCTCCCCCAGTCCTCTAAGGGTGCACGTAGTCATGCATTCTAATCGGCTTCACGTTTTAGTTGCGAACAGAATATGATTGCATTCCGTCACGCTCTTGCTGCTTTTATTTAAATATTTAAGCAGCGTCAAGTCAATTTTTGTATGTGGATAGTGCTTTTTAAAATGCACATTGTTTTAAGGCCGTGTGTAAAAGCTGTGCACTCTGATATTGATAAATGGGGCATTGCACTTAAAAGGAGGGACACTGGAAATAGGCACTTATTGATCCAGTGTAATGATCTTATTCAGCAAGGTGTTCTAAATGCTTTTTTTTTTATATCAAACTAATATAAATGGCCACTTCAAGACTCATGTTTTTTTGTCTCTCAGCATGTCATTCTGACATAGCACTATAGATTAATTTAAAAGGGAGGGGTATAGTGTATTGCATTTACTGTAATATCTACACTTCCTCAAAGTCAAATCAGAAACAATCAATTAAAAACTGCGAGAGAATCTTTTGTGCTTGCTTGCATCATTCCCTTGCGATTTCGTACTTGTATCTATAGCAGGGTTGTTGCTTTTGCATTGTATTTCTGCAGTGATTGAATCATTAAATCATCGATATAGACAGCACATCCATCTGCAGATGCTGGTGTTGATTCTGGTGTAAAAGGTATTCGACGTAAAGGCATGTCTGTCTTGTTAGTCATTCCATACTGCTAATAGCTTCATCAATATGCACAGACGAATCGAGCAGACGGGCATCATGGGTCGTAGACCTTAATTGAGTCAGCTAAAACACTTTGATGTATCCCACCTCTCAGATTACCATTCAGTTTTTCTTGTAGTGTCTATACAGCAATGCATAACCCACATACTCTGCTATGTTTGGGGCCCAATCAAAATTGGGGGAGGAGATATGGAGGAGCGTCTCCGTGAAATGCATTTGCATTTTTTTCTTGTCCTCCTAGATAAACTTGGTAGATATTTAGCAGTTTCAAAGTGTGGAAGACTTTTTTTTTTTTTTTTTCCGCGTAACTTAAGCACATTATTCTGTTCTGATATGGTGACATGTTTTTAAGAAAGAACTTGACCTTCAGCCTCCAAATCCCAGTCACCATCTGTGTGTTTCCAACCAGTACAGAGTCTGATAAATACGATACCTGGATGTTTCTAGAACAGAGCTTTACTCAGTTTGAAAGATGTTATATGTTGACTCTTCCAGATTGCTAGTCAGATTTATTGAAGTATGTCCCTCTTTAGAAATGTGAATCAGTTCACTTTAAGGAACTGCAGCACTGCATAAAAAATTGCATCCAGAGATTCTAAGAGTTTATTAAACCAGCTGTTTATTCTTGTACAGTATTTGTCCTGGAATGGATAGAAAATACAAGTTTGGGCTTTAACAATGCTTTTTAATGGCCAGTGAATCTCTTAAATGAGATTTACAGTCACACACTGCTGACAAAAGATTTTTTTCTCCCTGTCATCGGACTCACATCTTAGTATTCCGAATATCCAATTTATGCAGCAGCTCCTGAGTTTAAGTGGACTTCTGTGTGAAAGACGTCTGTGTGTGTTGGGTGAGTGTGCCTAACGCAGAAGTGTCAGAAAGAGGCTTCTCTTGAATTAATGAGCCTTTATTTCCAAAGGTGCCTTCATTATGACTATAATGGATGCTAAATTGATTTACCAAGTATAATTTGATTAATAATAAGCATGGCTTTTTTTTTTCTTGTGTTATTAGATGGCTGTTTAACAAAATGAAAGCCCTTATTAAAAAGCAAGTTTTACTTGATTTGATTTGCTGAAACCAAGACAGCCTGGTTACCTGCCTCGAGTGCAGCGACTTGTGGGGATTGTAGTTCTTCTCCCTGGCTCACTGTAGTGTCTGATGCATATAACTTTCTTGGATGTAGATTAATTTGGCAGGTAAAGTTCAGTGTGTTCCGGTACAAACTGGGACTATACATTTGCTTCTTTCCCTGGGGCCCTGTGTGTTTGTGTGTATGCACTCTGGGTGTTGATGGGGATTCGCTCTCGCTGGGCGGAACACACTCTATTGGAATTGACACGCTGTCACCTTTCATCAGCATTTGGAACGGCCCCCTCCCCTGAACTCGGTGTGTGAGAGAGGCAGTTTTTATGAATGTAACTCTGTATCTTTAGTCCCTGAAGAGAAGTCTGACCTCTCCTTGAGTGCTCAACACAACAGGCACAGACACACTAACGTGCTATTGACAAACTTTCAACGACCGATACTACTAATAATAAAGGTCACTTTTTATTTTAAGGTCACATTTTTTGTTATTTTGTGTTACCATAACAAGGCGCTTGATAGCACCCATTACACTGATTTCCAAGATGATGGCCTAAACTATTCAATGTGGAAATCACACAACCTCAAGTGGCTTATTTCATTAAACAAATACACCCATGTTCAATAAGCAATTACTGTTATTAATAATAATTAAATATACAGAATAATTATTTCAACTAATTCTATTCCTTCATTCACCCTCACTCAGTTACAGTTTTTGCTTGGCCCATTTTTATCTGCAAAAATGTCCTCATAAAGTGGGCAAAATTGATTTGATGATATTTCTGTGTGGGCTGGGATGAATTCACTTTTCTTTTGTAAAGTGAAAGTGCTCAGTAGTGTCAGTCGGTTGAAAAGAGAGAGTAATTTGAATTTTATGAATTGATTTGAATTTTACAATTGATAACATTAGTGTAACGTTTCTACAACTCATTCACTATGGTACTGCCAGCTCTTGGTTACTGTTGACCAGAATCACTATACATTTATCAGCGTGTCTTTTATGGGTTTCATGACACTCATAAATGTCCAAGCTACAACATTTGATCATATTTCTAGTACAATTCACATTAGACAAGAGCCAAAATCTACAGTAAGTGCTGCTGTAGTTTTGGTTTATAGTAAGAATTGGTTTGTAGTGGTTTTAAGGCAATGTGGAACAGTTTTATTGGTATAAATATAAGATCTTTGCTGTATTCAAACTGGATTTATCCAATCAGTGTTTAGAGTTTCTCATTAGCCCATGTTAGAGGCTTGTATTTCTGCTTCTGTAGATCTGCTAATGTGTTTTTTGTCCTTTGAGGATTGCGCTTAGCGTGCAACAAAGCTGTCGTTTCACTCGTCACACTTGTTTTTTGTGGCTTATTGCTATGGATTTAGGCCACAGGCAGCTCAATGACAGAATACATCACAAATCCTTTCTCTTCATGACCCCGCCCAGCAGCAGTCATATACCTGCACTCATGTGGAACAAACAAGAATGGTTGGTTGCTCACAGAAGGTCATTTGCCCAGGGTGCAGTGTGTCTCTTTGAGTCATTGTGTATGTTTGTGGCTTCTTTTGTGCTTTTGCAGCGGAGGATACGTGAGAGTGGGTTTTTGCATATGTCCGCCCGTTCACTCGTGTCTCAAGTGCCCTTGCCTCGACGCTGCATGTCAGAGGTCACGTGGCTGCACGAAGCTTGGGGTCTGCGCTGACCAGCGGTGCCAGAAATGACATGGTGACAGTCGGTACTGTAACGAGTGTTGACACTCAAAACTGGGTGACTGCGATTGGTCCTCCAGGTTTGATTATAACTTCGTATTACTGTGCCAGGGCATTGTGGTTAGTAGGGTGAGACTAGCACCCTTGCTGTGAGTGGTTTGCTGTGTTTAAATCTTCATTAACCCTGGCGTTTTCCCCAAGGAATCACTTTCCTCCGTGTTCCCTTGTTTTTGTCACGCCTCGGGAGAAATAATCAGATGTAATTGGGTAGTTTGACCCTGTAGTTTATCATTTGGTGGCTGGGTTTGCGCAGCTTACTGCATGTCACCAGCTGTATTTTTACATACATCATGTTAATTCACAGTCTGGTGGTGAAATTGGCCTGTAAATGTCGGCCTTGCAGTCCTGGTGGACATAATTAGCTAAAACCAGCACCGTGAGGAAGCCTGTATAAAATTCTGGTTTGTGATTAGCTGCCTCCTGCTCTCTGGGAGAGCAAAAACTTAATGGAATAACGGGGAAACTTCAATAGCTGATGAACATCATTTGCTAATAAAGCCTCTGAACTGAAGTAAGGCAGTTGCGTAAGAGCCTGTTAATTTGTCGTGTTTGTATTTCGTAATAGATTCAACCTTCAGCGCTTGGTAAGCAAAACAAACTGCTTTGACTGCACGCAGGGGCTCTTTTCTTGACATTTCATAAACCATTGATGAAGATGAACTTCTCGTCCTTAGTTTTGGCACGTTGCTGAAATCCGCACTCAAATTCGTGATTTGCAACCACAAGTCTTAATGAGCTCGCTCTACCTTCACGATTCTCTGCCCTCTGTCTCTGGCGGCATTGCTCAAATCTAGCCAATACCGCCTGTCATCTGTGAAGTGCAGAGGTCATTGTGACCTTCTCACGGGTGGTTAAACAGGTTATCGACCCATCATGTGAATGTGAAGGGATTATCAACAAACGCAGTGTTCACATGATGCCAGCGGATTAAACCATTTAGAAGTTGGGTGTTAATAGGTGAACGCGAAATCAAAATGAAAGCCCTACTTAATAAACAAAATGCTACAGTATGTAGCTGTGGTGTATTGGTCATTTTTTAATCCTGCTTTAAACTGGAAAATTTTTTTATTTGTCAACAGCTCTGGGCCAATTATGAAGAGAAACCAAAAGAGGAGGTGGCTCAGCTCACAGAGGAGAAGGAACGTGTGGCAAAATACAGAGCCGTCTATGTCACCGAGATCACAGATGGACTGCACTTCTACGCGCAAGATGTGGAAACCGGTGAGTGCTGCCCTCGTTTCAAAAACCAATGAAGAAACAGTAGAGTCCATGCAAATGTGGTCCATTTAGTCCCTGCTGGTTCATGCTGTAACTACAGGCAAAATGCACCTTTCTCTATTAGCAGCCATTCTAAAATAGCTGTCCAATGACAGTGATATTAGATATATTATCACATAGTAGGTGTTAGGGTTGGGTCGATAGACGATGCCGATGGGCGATTGACATCTCGATGCTGAGCCAGCATCGCGATCCTCTGCCCCGGCGCAGCAACCAGCTCGCGGAAAACACACTTAATCTATGGTGGGATTGGCGGCAAATCTATGCCATTAATAAGCGAGCGCACCCTTGATGCTGGTGAGCACGGTAAATCATTTCCGCGAGAGGAAAACAGATGTATATGCGAAGAAACGGGGCCAGCGAGCTCATTTCAAAAACTCTTTTTGTCATCTTTGTCAGTTGTGGTGCAGGGCGGGGCTTGGTGTTTTAGTTACAACTAAACAACCTCCTCCCAACAACCGCCGCCTACGACGATGCCATCGTATGATGCCAAATTGGTCGACTTCGTCCAACCCTAATAGGTGTATGATGAGATCCTTGCAAACATTTTGCAAGGTTTACATTAAAGCTGCACCATTAATCTTTAAAAAAATTGCTTGATTTTTGCTTGAAAAATCTTGATTCAAAGACCCATGTATTCAAACACTCATTTATTGTTTTGCTTTGTTTTTGTTTAAATAAATATATAACCTATTTATTTTATTTTTTTACCTGCCATGTTTTTTGTTTTTTTTGAGCGTTTTAAGCAATGAACATTTTGTCAGAACCGATAGTAAATTAATTCTGTTTACAGAATCGTGAGAAAATGGTGATCTCCAATTTATTTAAAAAAATAATAATTGGGATCCTCAATTTGTTCTGAATCGTGTGGCTCTAGTTTACATGTGGTTTATTACTGCATATAAATCATTAAAAATGTTTAATTTCATGATGTACAAATTGATTTCAAAATATACCTACATATTTAGCATTTTGTGATTTTCAGCTGAATAAGACTATTTTTCTTATACGTTTCATTATTTTTGAAAAATCTCGTTCTCATGAACCCAGTCTCATCTCAAGGGATAAGTGTCTCATCACACCCCTAAAAAAAAAAAAAAAAAAATATATATATATATATATAGCTCTAGATTGTTTAGTCGTGACATTAATGTTTCAGGTGGTTGGTTTAAAATGAAAAAAAAGCGCACATATCAGAATGCAAGTGACATTCTGCAGTTGTAAATAGGAATGCTAACGCATGACATTTTACTGATTAAACAGTCAGCTGCGGAAAACCATCTGAATCACATCATTTAAATTGGCTATCTTCGTTATGTTTAGCTGACGAGCTTTCAGGGTTTTACACTAATGGGCATCTAATCCAACTCCACATTCAACCAGGCATGATTATGACATCATACCTGAAGGCCTTTCTTCAGACTCCAGATATGATGATTATTAAATGTAGCTGCTCCAGCAAATTCCAGTTAGGAAACATTGCAGGTTGTGTGTGTTGCCCTCTAAATGCCCTGAGTGATCTCTGTGCACAGTGTGATAGCAACTAGTCATTAAACATGACATTAGTCCATGATAGGGCAGCCATCCTGAGATTCACAGAGCTGTTTCAGTGTACAGACACTTTTTCTCTCTTCCATTCATATTTTTCATATAATCTTGTATACACGTGCTCATACACACACTCCAGAAGAAAGATCCTAATTATGCACACACACTGTTTGTTGCATAATTAGGGCCTCACTACATGTTCCAGTGGCAGACTTCATTGGCAAGACCATAAAATTGACTTCCCTTGTCTCTTAATGCGTCTTAATTCGCAAATTAATTAATTTGCATGAATTTATAATAAATCTGAGGCTTGCATTGCCAGGAGCGTGACAATCCTATCGCATTTCGTGTGCCGTTTGGCTTCAAATAACTCCATCTCTGAGACCTGCAGGTGTCGAAACGCATTTAAAAACAACTAAGGGAACGTGTTGGAGATAAGGGTGAGATTCTGGCCACCCTCAATTTATCACTTTATTCCCTCAGATGACCTTTAACCCCTGCAGGTCGCCCTGAGAGGAAGTGAAGACGGCTGTGCCACGTCTAGTAACCATCACACCAATGAACACCAGCAGCAAGACACACACATATACACACACACACACACACACACACACAACGCTTTGTGAGGTAATTATTCAGGTTATCTGGTTAGCTGCAGGAGAAAAGCAGGTCACAGCAAATATAGTGCAAAAATGAAGGGAGACGCAAGATAGAAAACAGGAAGCAGTGTTTGGAGATAAGACTGGAAAACGCTAAGCTGAATATGCAGTATGTTTGCAGCTTTGCACTATTTTAGCTTTTTTGTTGTGTTGCCTTTTTTAAGGTCTTTTTTTTTTTCTTTTCTATTTGTCAGATGAACCAGCAAGTGTGCATCTTTTCCCTTGTTTAATTGGCCAATGTTTTCCACTGAGAGGATTGGAAATGGAGATGGAGAGAGAGAGAGAGAGAGAGAGAGAGATGTGCTCGTTAGAGAAACAGGATTGTTATTTTCAGCTGAAAGTCATCCCTCTTTCTCTCTCTCACACTCTCTCCAAACTGCGTTAAGGAGGTCTCATTCCTTGTAGAGCACTTCAAAGCAGAGCCCTATAAAAACCTACAAGCCAGTCGCTTTGCAATTTCATTACCGGATTCTCACAGTAACTTCAGAAAGACTGGAAAATTCGAACAGGGCGGGCACGATTTTCATAAACACTTTGAAGACGAGCCTTTTGATTATGACATAACTTTTTATGTCTACAAATTTCGCATCTAATAATTCTGCTTTCTTCCCTTATGGTGGTCTTGCAGGAAGGAGCGTTGGAGTTTCGTTTTAATTTGAATTTCAAAAATTCTAATAATATTAAGATAAAAGTCGTCACGGTGAGATCAGATGAAAACACAGTGTGGATGTCAGGAGTTCACGTAAAGTTATGATTTATGAATAATTGTGAGTAACGGAGGACTGTCCACATTCATGAGTATAGAAAGCACTTACAAAGCTATATATACTGTATATATAGAGAGAGAGAGAATAGCACATGCATTAATCAGTACATGAGCCATGCGACTCTTTATTCATGCTTCTGACGACTTCAAACCAGCTCTGAAGAGACATATGATGTATATTTTCTCGTCACGGTGTCTGCAACGTGTTCAGCCTCTGTCTTCATGTCAGTGTAAATAACAGATCAAATCAAGGTTTGATCAAAAATATGAACACGTCTGTAACCTCTGCGTAGTTCTTTTTCCCAGCGACTCAAACTCGGTCTGTTACAGAGAGTCGTGTCGAGTGAAAATAAACAGCTCTGATTGATTTTGTGGTATCACAGGGCTGAAGCTGCCATCTCTTATGAGCACTGCGTAGTCTGCGGTTAATGCACAGCCCGGCACTGTGATGATCTCAGCTCACGACTTCATTTAAAAGACTCTAAACACCCACAAATCGCCCTGATAACATCTCCGGCTTCCAGCACCCCATGCAGAGCAGGGAAAAAGCTGCCTCTCTTTCTCTCTGTCTCTATCAGTTCTTTTCCTTTTCTCTGTGTTCTTTAATTAGTTAGATTTAATTACTCAAAGTGTGGGATCAGTAGTGAAACGGAGTTCCTTGGGCAAAGGAACGTCTGTGTGTATCTCCAGAGGCCGTGTGTAATTTCTCTCTGGGGTGGGGGTGCTGCGTCGTTGTGTAACTGAAACCTCGGTAAAGTAATGAACACTTTCGGTTACCCGCACTGATAGATTAGTTTGGGCATTAGCGTCAGCTAACACGTCTGCAACAAGCACATTAGCTGCTGTTTGTCTTCAGCTGGTGGAAAGTAATTCAGAACAGAGATGGGTTTGTCACCTAATGTAGATATTTGGGAGGATAATTACGTGTCAATTTGCAGCGAGTATAATTATGTATGGCAGGTTGTCTCCTGTCTTTATTTTTATGCGATTTTATATTTTCCCCAGCACTTGATACTGTCTGGAACTGTCATGAAAATACGAAAGAATTTGACCACTGTAATTAAAAAAGAATGTCATGGAGATTTTTTTTTTTCTCTGCCCTAAATTATATTCTTTTAAAATTATTATTACTATGTAACAATGTAGTTTCTTTCCATGTTTTCTTTTTTTTAATAATAATAATTTTAATATAAATGTCAATAAAAAATTAAAACACTTTTTTTTTTTTTTTTTTTTTGGGTTTTTTACAATTTAACAATCAAATTGTATTGGTATTATTTCTGCCCTAAATGAATATATTTTATTTACATTTTATATAACATTAAAATAGTAGTGTATTTGTATTAAAATAAAATTTTTTTGTATTATTTTGGCAAAAAATGTTTTTGCTTAATTGTAAAAAAAAATGTATTGTTGTGTTTACATTTATGCTTTACATTTTTGTATTATTATTAATCAAAGATTAATGTAAATAACTGGTAATATTTCAAATCCTCCTGAATGTTGCATTTTAGTGTTTTTAGTTTTTTCATTAAGTTACAGTTGGTCTTCCTCACTCATCTTCCTAAGGTCAATTACTTGCCTGTAACCAGCACAGACAATGAAATACTGTACATCTGTTTGATAATTGTGCTTCATGAATGTCTTGGGCAGTGATGGTATTAGTTTGGCTGGTGAGGGTAGAGGGGCCGTCTCTGGCACACAGCTTAATGACTCGAGTGGATCCCTTACCAGGTGCCAGTTTATACACATCCACCACCGCTCACCCCTACACTCAACAGCTGTTTTACACCTAATGAAGGCCAGCCCACTCACCTCCCAAGGGGAAATGTAGTTTTCCAGCTTTGCCTTCATTTGTACTCGCTGTTCCCAGAAACATTCACCACTGGACTGCTTTCCGCATCCATTTCACACCTTGCTGTTGGTCCTCCTTTTTCATTGGTTGCGCTTCAAAAGTGGAGTGAATGGAAACGATGCTTTGATATTGATTTAATTGGGGGTGGGGGGGGGCAACGCTGGTACTTTGTATTGATTTCAGCAGTGGAGGGGAGTCTGTAGGCGTGAAGGTGCGAGCCGCAGTGTGAAGCACTCTTGATTAGCACTCGAGTGTAGTCTGAACATCTCCTGAAACCCTGTTCTGTAGATTTATAGAAGCTTTAGGTAATTGTCTGTAATGATCATTACTTTCATTATTTATATATATATATATATATATATATTAGTGGTGGGCCGTTATCAGCGTTAAATGCGCTGCGTTAAACACGAGACTCTTAATCTATTCACAAAGTTGGGTGTCTATACTAGGCAAGCTGGTGACTTTCACCTTTAGCACGGATGTTTAGCCGAATTACACTGTAGCCTTATTCAGACGGGACTAGTTTTCTAAACTACTGTACGTGTGAGCTTCGATCCTTAT
>JAUMHQ010000051.1:8994720-9021791 GCA_032361165.1 Enteromius paludinosus | reverse complement strand
AAACTGGGCCATTGTGTTGATAATAATAATCTTATTGCATTGAATTGTGAAACCAAGATTCACACCCCTACTTTTAAGATGGCAGTACTGAAACACAGAAATTCTAAATATAATAGGGCTTAAATTTTAGCCTTTATTTAGGTAGCACACATATTTTGAATGCCTTTGGCAGAATTCAAATGCGCCATTTTAATCTAGATTAATCTAGAAAGAGAGCAAAAAAAACATCTTAAAAAATCGTACTGATCCCAAATCTTTTGAATAACGGTCTATTTGTGTTTTATAATGGCCCAAGATTTGTATTGGGAGTTGAAGATATGTTATTAGAGCATTTTGAGCTGGATGTAGAGTTTCTACTTCTCTACGCTCAGCCTAACAAATGATGTGATTGCAATAAATGCAGCTTTCACAGCCAGGTTTTCTCAAAATCTTTTGGCTTTATGAAGCGTTATAGAAGTTCTGTGATTATGAAGCAGGTAACCAAATTGGCTCTTTAACATGAGCGTTTTTAACAAGGCAGAATCCAAAAAGGTGCTTTGCACGCCTCCCAAGCCTAGAGCACAGCAGGGCATTCTGGGTATATTTGGAAACTTGCAATCAAAACAGAGTCAGGGTCTCACCCACAGCCTGTGCAATGGGAGGCAAAAGACGCAGATGCTGCCCCTGCCCTCCCCTCACAATGGCTTTGAAATCACAAAGCTGTAATTTAGCACCGGCACTGATTGCTTTGCCACCGCTGTGCCGTCTATCCTCCAAAACTGGGCACATTTTGTCCATCCCTGGGATTGTTTCGTGACTGTATTCCTGGTTAATGTGTGTACATGTCTCTTCTCGTTTTTACCTAATGTAACTGCACAAGCAGCTGTAGGAGCCTGTAGATGTTTTTCTTCCTCGTTAAGGTCGTTCCTTCTGCCTTTCTCCTCATTCCCACCCCCACTGGGCCTTGTCTGCCCCGTATCCCGCTCAGAGTCAATCACGAGCGCCGGGAGGAGAGGTGAAATTCTTTAATACTACCTTTATCCTTGCAGAACGGACCCCGTCCACCCGCCAATGAATGTTTAATGAGACGAGCGTGCAGGTGGGCCTGTCCACGGCACCACGTGCCGCCCCACTGTCAGTGTGAAATGTGGCTTTGTCCTTAGGCTCGGTGTGGGCTGTCACTTTTACCTGGAGAGGAAGGAAAAGAGGGAATGTACATAACTGTTTGAAAGAGATAAAGACGATACTGCAAATGGCTTTGAGAGAAGGTTTATATATATATGTATATATATATATGTATATGTATCGGGGCCGAATTATGACTTGGTGTTTGCTGACTTGTAAGATTCACACACATGCAGTATTTATGCTTGAGAATGGTAGCTAAGTTTCTGTTTAATGTGGTGATTTGGAGACATCAGTATTAGTATTGTCTCATTTCTTTAGTCTTGTTCCCTCTGGGAATCGTTTCATGGAATAATATCGCAGTAACATTGATATTAGGTCTAATCACTCTTCCCTGTGCATTTGCATATTTGCTCTGAGCTACAGTACAGCCATAGCAGCACATTTAAATATATTTTAGGATGGGCGTTTCTGTGAAGTTGCTGAGGTGTTCATTTGTACGTTGTCTGGTTGCTAGGGTGGTTTCTAGGTGGTTGCTAGTTATTACTTCATTCAAGAGCCCCCCTGTCTCTGATATTCCAGACTGTATATGTAAAGTAGCCTTCTTTTCAGTGTAATCCAATGGGGTTATTTGCCCATTCTATTTGCTAGATAAATCTGATCAATTAAAAATAATAGCACACCTCTTATCAACAAACAAAGATGATGTGGGATGAGTTAATTAATTCAAATCCCTAACCCTTAGCATGAGCCATAACAATAGTAAGTAAATAAGTTTGGCCTAGTAAACACAATTAACTATGGGCTATAGAGAAGGAGGGAACATGGGATTTGTTGAAATGCTTTCCTATCTCTGTGGGATCGCCCTTTTTTCCCTCTGTGGGTTTCTCTCTCTCCTTCTCCAGCTGTTGTTTTGAAATGGTATAAAACGCTCAGAGAGAGAGGTTGATTCTACTTGGTTGCATTATGGGAAACGTGAGGTAGCCGTGGAAGTGTTTGACCCACCGGAGGCGATTACGGTATATTCATCTTTCCAGTGCAAATAAATGCAGGTGTGGGGTATTTATAGTGCTTTTTGCAGCTAAGCCATGTGTATACAGGTAGCACTCATCCCTCATAGCTTGTAATGTCAAGGCATTGTGTGGTATGTGAGGAGTGAATCATCCATATAGAGTAACTGAGATGGAGACCATTAAAATAAACCTGTTTCCTGCAGTACATCATTCATTCTCACATTTTTTTATTACGTACTTATAAATATTCAAAGATCAACCTGGGAGTCTTTTATCCACCAAACAAGTGGAAATGACTGGTTCAAATGAAACGGTGAAAATGGAAACGATGGATTAGTCATTTAGGATAGACATTATTATTATTATTATTATTATTATAAACTGAATTTAAAATAAATAATGGTTTAAATAAAATTTAAATAGCATGCAGAAATGCAAACCAAAAAATTAAGCTCATATTTTGTTAGTTTTATGTAGTAATGTTATTAAACTATTTAATTGCTAAAAGAACCACATTATTATATTAATGTAATTATTTAGAAAATTATTATGTAATATAATGACATATTTTCAATAACAAGGTCAAAGATATACCTTCAATGCATTGTATGTTGCTTATAAATAAAAGTGTGTGATAAATGCATATATTAACATTAGTGATGTCATATGACTAATATATGTTTCAGAGAAATTCAATTTTTATAGATTAAATGTTTTAATATAAGTTATATGAATAAAAATATAGACATGTAAGTGTGTGTGTATTTATGTATAGATGATAAATACACAGGACACACACATTATACAAACAAAAACTTTTATTTTGGGTGCAATTAATCACGATTAATCATTTGACAACAATTATCATCATCATCATCATGATTGAAAATGTTACGATTTTTATTTTATTAATATATATATATATATGATATATATGTAGCTATACAAAATACATAGCTCATGTAATATATTTCTTAAAATTAAATCGTAAAGCGAACTGAAATGTTAAATCAGGAAAAGTGCTTAAATGACTCATTTAAAATGCAAAGATAACCCTGGTATGTGTGAGAGAGGAAGGCAGAGAACCTTTGACTTGGGAGATTAAACATTTGCATTGGCTAAGAGTCCTTGATGCTCCTGCTCACGGTGTTATCTGAACAGGAAACTTTTCATCTCTTAGTGGACTCTCTCAGGCTCATCTGTGAGCTTCCACCTTATGTCCTCTATAACTTTCACTCGCTCCTCTTCAGAGCAGGAGGTGAATCCAAATCCGTAGACATGTTCTATCCATGCTAATTAACATTACAAGCTGACCGGGAGGTAGCTTTGTGCAAAGCACGATGCACTGAAAACATGCTCTCTCTCTCTCATACACACACACACACACACACAGTCAGGGGAGTGTTGCAGATTTACAGTAGGCACTAGAGAACCTGACCCCGCCGTAATTAAAGCTGAATCCTTCATTATATCCTCTAGTATATCAGCCAAGGAGGATGTAATGAAGCATACAGGGAATGTAAGCAGGGCTGAACACCTGAACCCACACCATATGGACCACTGCAGGTCTTGTTAGCGAACTTTTAGATCAAAACATGTTAACAGTAATTCATTTTTAAGTTGACAAAGTCTCCCCGTGAGTTTTATTAAGTTTCCATTTAACAAAGTAATCCTATGGTGTGTTAGTTTTTCCCACCACAGGGTAGTGTCATGTTCTTTCGAAGTACATATCAAACGCAAATATTCATATTCATCTACTAAATGATATATCTAATTACTATGGTACTGTCAAGCTGGCACGAAAACTGAATTTGCAATGATTTTTCCATCCCTGTTGTGACATATGAAACAGAAAAAAATGAAGGTCGGCAGTAGGGATGCTCATTTCCGTTATTTCTCGTAACCTACAACTGACGCTTGTTCGTGTGGGCGCAAAATTCATCTGCATGATATGGATAAACTAAAATATTACTTACGCTATGCATTAAGCTATATATTTTGACTTCATTGACTTGTTTTGTCATTTCAAATCTGCTTCTAAGAGTGTCTGTTTAACCCTTTCTCGTGCGACTTAAAGGGACAGTTCACCCAGAATAAAAAATTAAAACTCATTATTTATACTCCCTCGTGTCGTTCCATCTCACTTTAAAAGAGAATTTGCTCCTTCCTTGTTCTTTATTCAAATTATTTTGATATTTTGTCTCTGCTAGACAAAGCAGAAAATTCACAAAAAATTGTCATGTTAGCCTTAACCTTACAGTAGTGCCATCATCATTCGTGTCATGTTTTGTCACCTGATGAAGCATGAAAACTGATGTCTAAAGCCCTTTTTGATTTGAGAGCTACAAAGAAGAGGGATTTCCGTGATTCTCCTTCAGTGTTTCACATGGCATATGGTTTTAAAATGACACAGGGTAATTAAATAATGGTTGGATGTTAATTTAGAAAGAATGATGCCTTCGGCAGAGTTTGGATTGAGTTTTGCATTATTTGACACGTATTATAACCAAGTGCATTTGTTTTAATTAGCTTTCATTGTCTATAATAGAGACCTTTTCTCTGCCCAGTCTATGCGTTCTAATTGAGTGCTTCTTGGATTAATTGGGTTAAATGCACTGCCTCCATTAAACCTTTATAACGCGTACAGAGGACACCCCCCTCCTTATTTATTATTTAGCAAGCTCTCACAGGGCTGGAAGTGGGGCATGGATGAACGAAGCCGGGGAAACACACACTCGCTGCCCTGCTGCCTGGGAAGAAAATGCAAAACTTTTTAAATTAGTTTAATAAATCAAAGCTGCACGTTCAGCTGTCATCTGACACGCTACTCTACCCACGGTCACACAGCCACGTCCCCCCCCCCCTTAACTTATCAAAAACTGCTGCCTCCTCAAAACGCCGCTAATATCTCTACTGTGTGAGAATCAGCTGAGAGGTGTGTGCACGCGTCTTCCCATATGTGCTAATTAACCGTTTAGCAGACTGGATGCTGGTGGGTTACCCAATTAAACAGAGCATTTATGCCACACCCCTTTTGGAAATCTGCCATTAAATACCCCCTGCACACGTACACAAACATACGTTCACACGCTAACACTGCTCTGTTTGAGTTGGCATCATGCTAATTAGCCGCATGCAGGCTTAAGGCTGCTTGAATGTCGATTTACGCTACATGTTTTAAACACTCTCTTCATCCTCGTCTTTTCATGTAATGCATGCAAATATTCTGATGCTGCCAAACAATAATCATAACTCCAATGACGTCTAAGGAGGGGGGCGGAAATGAGCAGCTTAAGACAGGCCCATTAGTTGGCTTATTTTAACAGCTTTCCTGGAGGGATGTTTGGTGTTTGTCGCACATTACAGCTCCCGTTTTTTTTTTTCTTTCCTTTTTTCTCCCTCCGCTTTGCACTCCTGCAACATTATTCATGCCTGACTGTGGGGCCATTTTGTCACATTTCCGTACCCCAGCAAATCCACACCTCAGCGATTACACTGATTGCTCTTGTTGTTGGGAGAACGGAAGGAACAGCTGCAAGAGTACGGCGGGAAAAAAGTAAATATCTGTAGTGGACGTTCTCATTAGAAAGGCCTTTCAAGCCATTTTGATGTATTAAAACCTTACTGGCCCTTGGTTGATTTGAGAGCTGGCTTGGGTCACACGTCCCCCTCAAGCGGGCCACAGTGCGCTAGAGCGGTGAGGATTTGTGGGTCTTAATCTAATTTTATTTCTGTATTTGCAACAGACCCCATGCCCGGCAAAAACTCAGTGGATGTTGGTTGTCAACAAATGAATGCAATTTAGTGTTTGCCGTTTGGCTGAGCGAGGAAAATATTATGCTTTCCTCTCCAGAGCCATCAGGGCTTCATTGTTTGAGAAACCATGTTGGCAAAGGCCTGTCGCCCGCAAGTTAATGCATCTGAAATCATGCCGTTACGGTATAAATCATGCAATCATGTTGTCAAGATACCACTCTCTAACATGGAACCAAATACAGGAAGTTTTCTGAGAAGTGTGATGGATTGCTGTATCTGTGCAGGTACTAAGCTGGAGAGCCTGATGGAGAGCATGCGAGCAGAGATTGCCACCCAGCCTCCGGTGGAAGGATCTTTTTCCCCACACAGAGGGGATTTCTGCATGGCAAAGTTTGCTGATGGAGAATGGTAAGAGCCCCAAAAAAATCTCCTAATGGCATCTGCCATAAAAGCTGATTTTCCGGTTTCAGCAAAAGATCTTTTCATTTATTAATGTCTTTTTAATAAATAAATGTAATAAAATATTTGTCAGAGCTGCTGGGCAGGAGGTTCTTGTCTGGTTTTGAGAGGTAATGAGTCATCTTTGTGCAGGGGTTTCATTCTTTTAAGTATTAACTTTAAGCACCAATATTAAAATTCTGCCACATGATAATAATTATGCTGTTATGATTTTGCTGATGAACAATATGCATATTTAGTCATTTAAATAGTCCCTTTAAATGCTACAAATGTACTGTATATAGGCATCCTTGTAACAATGTAAAGTATAAAATATAGATTTCTAACTTCAAGTGAATGTTTAGGAAGATGGCTTGTGCGATCTGTCAGACTGTCTTTACAGGGATTGCTTTTTAACATCATATTTTTGATTGAAATAGTTTCATAGTGAACCATCTGTTGGCTATGGGTATTTTTCGTTTTGCTTACATTTTATATTGGGGTGATCTGCCCTAGATTGCAGGACATTGGACTTTTTTTTGCATGTTGTCATGTTTGTTCTCTTTCTCTGTTATCCCAGTTGGCTTATGTTTTCCCACAATGCATCAGGATTATGTCATTCGGTGGCTTAAGAGCTCATTAAAACTGATACCAACAGAAAGACATTTTTCAGAGCGGACATCCCTGGATCAGGCGGGGGGTTTCGGATGATTGAAGTGTTTTAGCATAAGTGGATGGTCTGGAGTGGGCAGGGGGTCAGCAGTGGGATGGAATGTCTAAGTTTGATTATATGAAAACGGCAACTCTTCTTTTGACTTTTTCCTCTTGTTTGAGGTGTCATGCAGAGCTTTAAACTGCTCCTTATGAATATGAGAGGCTTCTTGCACTTTTAGAGTGTGAGGTTATGAATACAAAATCAACCCTCTCCTCAGACCCCGAGAAAAGATCTGTTTGTACTCTACAGTTAGGGGCACTAAACTAGTATTTTGCTTTTTACGAAAGTGAATGTTTTCAGTTAAATGAAGGTCATTTATCGTATACCCCAAGACCCAGCCCAGTGTGGCCCCTTTTAATAATTTCCATGTAGCAAAGGGAGCCAAAAAGTCAGTGAAAACCTGGGTATTAAACTGCCATTTGGTAGCAAGGCCGAACTTGTTCTTGTTCAGATGTTCTACATCAGTTTGTCCTGTGCTTGTGGATAAACCGCTGAACTTATTTCCTCTCTGATCAGTGAGTGGAACTGACACTTTCTTCTCCGTCTCTCCCTCCATAGGTACAGAGCTCGCGTTGAGAAAATTGAATCTCCAGCAAAGGTTCACGTGTTCTACATCGACTATGGAAACGTGAGTATCTGCTAGATGCGTGATCTGGATGTAGCACAGCGCCTCCTGAGTGGAGCGTCTCTTTAGAAAGGCGCTGACTGATGAATGTTCTGACTTGCGTTTAAAATACTGCATGTGCTTTCAAAAGCCAGCACTGAATCCATCAGTCAAAATGCCACACATCCAGAATCCAGAATAAATGCATTTTTTGCAAGAGAAATAATGTTAGTATGCTTAATAGCAGCGCTATTGAAGGTTGCGCTACCCAGCATGCTTTGCTGTTTTGGTGCCCAGGGCGGAACGCTTCAGGCCAGCACAAGAGAATAGATGCAGGTGGTCGTGTGATGGAACATTTCTCACACAAAAGGCCTTTTCTCTCATCTCTGTATTCCCTGTGCCCTCCTCTTTCAGACACTCCACCTCATTCTTTTATTCTCTTTGCCCACATATCTTAACCCTCGGTGCAAGAGCATCATTGTTTACTGCCTGCCATCCCTGCTCGATCACTCCAGTTTGACTGTCTTGAGGGACAGATCTTTATTTTAATGCTCCATCAAAAGGCCACAATTCCTCTTTTTTGGGGGGGAACTTTGCTTTGATTGAATTACATTTACTAGTTTCTAAAAAACATAACATTTACTCTTTATATACATAAAATACACTATTTAAACATAAATGGTGAGAGATGCATTGACATTCAAGCCCTGTCGAAATATTTCTAGGCCCACCGCGTGCTTGATGTGTGTTCCCGCCTCTCTTCCTCTGTCCACTTTCATCTGTCTTCTGTCTGTTTTTCCATTTTCTAGCCTTTGCGGCGTCTCAGTGCTAACCAGCCTCTTTAGCCTGCTGCGTTCACATGTTCTGCACTAAAGACACATGACCACAATGCTCAACTGCGACCCAGTAGAGAGAGTGTGCGTCTCTCGTATTGTGTTGCTGGTTTTGAGTGTGACATGTGGAGGAGTTAAGCGTTATCCTTGACTTTGCTTTTATCTGCTGTGCTGTTCTCACACCTCCTCCGTTTAATGAGGACCTTGTACAGGCAGTCAGTGTATGAAAGGGGTATGAAGCCTGTTTTATAACACAACAATGTGACGATCTCTCTCTCTCTCTTGTCCTTTCAGAGAGAGATATTATCCTCCACACGTCTTGCACCCCTTCCTCCAGCCTTCAGCACGCGTACGCTTCCTCCACAGGCTACAGAATACACATTTGCCTTCATTCAGGTCCCACAGGATGTAAGTTCTTGCACAAACACATTCATACGCATTCCCGTGTGATTCATCACGCAACGTAGCCTTCACACGGGTCCTGTAGGACACAAAGCGCATGCACGCACAACATAGTCACATCCAGGTTATAAAAGACAGGAATTATGAGTCATATCATGCTAGTTTAATTGTTAGAATGGCGTACTGCCGTATGCTAATTTTCTGCATAGAATAGCTATGCACAAGTGTGCCGTACAGAATAAGAGCACATTAATTTAGAAAAAAAACTTTTTCAACGGGCCTTAAAATGTACATTTTTGATCAATCGCCATTAACTTGTGTACAATTCAGGATTTCAACTAATTAGGCATGCCTTTTATTAATAAAATGTCATTTAAGCATTAAAATGGATAGTAGAACATTTTAAAATGGATAAAATAAAACCTGTATACTCAGTGTCTACTTAACAGTAAGTGTTATGCTAGAATGCTGATGTTCCAGTACAAACCTTTTTGAGGAAATGCACATGAGAGTAAGTTTTCCACCTGGTCTGTGTGCGTGTGTGTGTAGGTGTGTGTTTGTGTGTAGGTGTGGCATCATGCCACCTGCCCCGTTAATACTGCTGTTGTTTTGTGATCTTGTCCATCTTTGAGGTAGGCGCATTGTTCTCTCTCTATCTCTGTCTTTCTCTCGTTCTGGATGGCCTCTGTATCTCATACCCCCACCATAAGTCCCCCCAAGGGGAACATGCTCTGAGGTTGCCATGGAGACTGGGTTGGCTCACAAGAGCAAAGTGTGTGTGTGTGTGTGTGTATAAGAGAGAAAGATCAGATCTGTATCTCTCACCTCGTGCTTCAAACATTTGTGAAACATGTCGGTGTGGAGGTATTTTGATCTGTTTTCTGTTCGCAAATCTACATTTATCATTACCGCCGTCCTTGTGTGTGTGTAAGTGTGATGAATGCGCAACTCCGCAACTGGAGAGTGTGAACGATGGAGTCTGATTGGCTCAGAGCACACACTGAGGACTTTGAAGTGTCTGTCAATAGTGTGCGAAATTGTAAGTGTTTTTGTTGTGGGCGGTTTGTTAAGGGGGAACCTAGTTTGGGATGGACGGGTGGATATGTGACATGTTGTTCCTTGCAGGAGGACGCACGGGCTGACGCCGTGGACAGTGTGGTCAGGGACATTCAAAACACACAGTGTCTGCTAAACGTGGAATACAGTGGAGCTGTCTGCCCACACGTCACGCTGCAGTTTTCCGACTCAAAAGATGACGTGGGTCTGGGTCTGGTGAAAGAAGGCCTTGTCATGGTGGACGTACGGAAAGAGAAACACCTCCAGAAAATGGTAAGTGATAAACACACTTGCATCTAAATACACAAACCCAAATAATGAGTGTGGAGCCACTGGTCAGCTAGTTTGAGCCGGAGGCAGCATTAGCTTTAAACGGGGATCTGTTGTAATCTATGTGCCCTGCGATGCACCTCGCTGTTTCACAGCAGGGCCTCTGACGGCAGCCATTTTGTATTATTATGAAGCACTGACCATTCGTTCTCCCCTTGTTATCCGCGCTCTATCCGTCTAGCTCTATTCTTTCCTGTCATGTAATGCTTGTGCTTTTTCTTGAGCATTTGCTGCGTTCATTTGTGACATTGTGTCAAGCCCATACAAAAGCACTGCCGCTCAGTCAGGACCTTAGATTTAATTCAATAGTTTGAGCATTTAGATTTCTTTATTTAAAAGCTGCTTTTACTGTCAGAGATTAGTTTATTCTGGGGCTGCACAATTAGTGGGAAAAGTGTTTTTTGCTAAATCTGCTATTCTTGTCTTCCTATTATTTTGATTATGTATTATTATACTTTTTTTTTTTTGAAATATATAAAAAAAACTACTATATTTCACTCTAAAATAAACAGTATTTATTCAGTGGTGCTACTGTAAAATTACAATACTACTACTACAGTCTGTCATGAGATCTAGACTATAGTGTTTGCCTAGTCCAAAAAAAAAAAGGTTGATTAAATATGAAAACTAAAATGTGCATTTGACAAAGACTAAGACAAAATTAAAAATGGTTGACAAAAATCTAGTTTAAACAATCTTACAGTGAATGGCTATTTATCTGATAGCACTTGGAGGCGAGACTCTTAATTGCCTTCAGTTTGATTCGAGACGTCTGAACCTCATTCTTTGATCAGCTATTTATCTTATGACCTTCTGACGCCCCGACGTAATTTGTTTTTACTTCTGAATCAAACCGCGCAGGTTTGTTCTTGGCAGTCTGCGTGCGATAAACTTGAAGCGGTTTGTAGACACCGAGCATATGGAGGGTGTTTGTGACAGCCACGTCAGGTCCACCGTTTCCCTGTTCCCATAGGAACACTGCTGTTCTGGTTCACTCGTCCCCGCCTCTCACTCCCTCACGCTTTCTTTCTTTCTTCATTTTCTATGTTGTTTGAGGTGCATGTATAGAGCTGAGCTGTCTGACTTCGGTGGCACTCACTTCTGCTCCTGTTTCACACTCGCACAGCTATGAAGGCATACTGTATATTGTGAGCACATGCTTCAGTTCAGCATTACAGCTCTGTTTATGTCTAAAGAAATCTCCAGTAGTGTTAAGACGGAGATGGCTATAAATGGGACAAAGTCCACTCCACTTTTCCTGCCATTAATGCAGACTTGTATATTTATGGATGTGTAATAACCGTCTTATTACACTGTTATTACACTACACATCAGTAAATGCACATGAAGGGCACATCCTGTATGGCAGATAGAGTCCACTAGCATTGGCACTTTAGTATAGTGTGATGGCGCCATGCCACTTGTCTTCTACTTTCACCCTTGGCTTTTTCATAAAGATTCTCTCATCCTTTCATTATCTCTCCCACTCGCGCTCTCTTTCTCCGTCCTCTCTTTCCCCATCTTTTCTAGCTGCTGGTTTGGCCTCCAGTGCAGTACACCGTGTGCAGGAGGATGTAGTTTGAAAATTTGCATGTATTTGCATGTCAGTGAAAGGGGTGTGATAAATCGTAATCTGCAGAATTAAAGGCATAGCAGTGGATCAAACCTTTCTGTGCTTAGTAAATTAGCTGTGATTTAAAACACTGTTAATACGGAGTGATTATTTACTCTGCCTTCATAATACGCTGCATTTCCATCCGTGACCCCCCCCGCCCCTTTGTCTTGTGATAGTTTATTCCTTTTAAACACACTGTGCTCTGATCTTTCTTTTTTTTTTTCTTTTTTTTTTTTCAACGTCCTCTCTGCAGCTGAAGGGTATCTGCCATGCTTGACACCTGACTTCCTGCTATCAGCAAATCTTTACTCTGCTGAAGTCTCCAGACCAGAGTCCATACGTCAGTCAGTTCCGTCACATTCACTGTGGTCTAGTGAGAAATGAGTCCTTAAATATCCCTATAAGGAGTGCGAGAAAAGGGAAAGGAAATCTTTAAAGTGAAAGTAGGAGGCAGATATGGGAACGTCTGTCTGACAGGGAGAGAGTGACAGATAAAGTCCACCAGTTCTCTTTCTCTCCGCCTGTGCGTGGATAACGCAGGCCTTCCGATAAGTGTGCATGAGCTTCATCGGTTCTCGGGATCGATGGTTGAAATCGATGTGTCATTTCCCTCGCTGTGTTTGTCAGATACTGCTCTTTCGCATTTGTGTGTGTCAGTCTGTCTCTCTGAATTTCTTCCTCGGCCTGGCATGCTGGATGAAATGCGTGTTATCGGATGAATTCACGTTAAAGTCAAGCTGTTCTACTTGTAAAAGCTTAGTGGGCTTCACATGCAAAAGCTGCTTCAGCAAAAGTGCACTACAACAATATAAGTGAAACCAACCTAATCCAAGATGACAGAGGAGTCAAGAGAAGTAATGCATAATTTTTATTTAATGTCAAAAAGGGTATCTCGGTAGCTGTCTATTTAGGCGGCCAGCATGCAGGGATTGGAACGGAGGTTCCTTGTATTTATGCTACATCAGCGCTAAGCTTATGCTTACTGTAGCGTACCACCAGTGACACTGGTGCCTTTTCACGTTCATTAGTTTTACAAGCTAATTACAAGCTCACATACCAATTAGCGTTACAGTCATAGAATGCAGTCAGTCTTACTGGAGATTTGTTCTGGGAGATTCTGTTTAAGCATCTAGTATTGACTTAGATTGTTGATTTAAAAGGGCTAAACTCTGGACTTGTCATTTCAGAAAGAGTTGGTACAGTAGGTCTTGTTGCTGTAGTGTATAATGACGTGAAAAGGCATGAAAGGTGCCCTGATCTCAGCCAGAGATGCTCTACAGACCTGTGGTTCTTTTGATGGCTTGATGAAGCTATAGCACCGTTAATATCCATCTCTCACTGTTTTGTGTGGGTAATATCGAGTTGTACAATCCAGATGATAAAGCCCAAGGGAGGTGTAGTATTTTTATTACCGTTGTTATGTAATGAAATAGGCCTATGAGAATTGTAGCTTTTTAGCATGTAATGGAAAGTCGTCTGGGGTTTAAAACAGTGGTTTACATTTCTGTTACACTTCTTCAATTTGCTAAATTAATTGTTTTTAAGGAACCAATGTATAATCAGTTTACCAGATGATGCAATATTGCTTAGGGGGCTTTTAATAATATGATCGTTATTTTTAACTTGACACTCAAAAAAGACAATTAAACAGCCAAAATCCTCAGATTGTTGTTTCGTCTCAGCTAAAGTACAATCAGGCCTTCACGGTGCACCCCATGTCCAGTCATATCCCATCATGCCTCGCTCCTGACAGCTCAATTAACCAGTAGAAGTTAGCTAAGCTTAGAATGGGCAATGTTCTGCCCCTATAGTATCAAACACACACTCATCCACACAAAACGGGCCGGGACACATGCTGAATGACACGCATCGCTGCCTAAAAACCCCATTTCATTCCTGTGCCCTGTGGATTGAACACAGGCTTGATCTGGGACAGAGAAGCCATTTCAGCTCCGTCGTTTAATCTCTGTACTGAGATGATCAAAGTCCAAACTGTTCTCTTCGAATGCTGTGCGGCTGTGTCTATGATCGCTTTGATTTTCAGGCTGCCTGCATTACTGGGTATTATAGAGTGTTTCTAAGAACACCACAAATCTGATCACTGTCCCATCATTTCATGCCGAGAGACGGTAAAAGACTCGGTTGCAGACTGCAGATTGGTAAAACACAGCCACCTGAACCCACAAGAGTGAGGGCTATGAATAGAGGACACAGAAATAGCACTTGGAAAGGAGAAGCGCGCGTGTTTTCAGACTCTGTTTTGATGGTGACACCATAGTTATGAGTTGACAACACATTAGAGTGATAAATAAACATTCAAGAATGAGAAAATAAAGCACAGATGCAATACATTGTATTATATGCATATATTGTATTATTTGCTTATTTGCAAATAATATAGTGCCTTAACTTTGCCATCAAGGTATGCGCCATGCTCTAATGGAAACTTTCTAAATGTAAATTTTTCTTATCAGCCATTTATCAGTAATAATTATCAGCTTAGCAGTGTTATTAATATCTATGCGTTCCTAATCTTGAAATGTCGATGAACTGTCATGCATGATGCTATCAGCTATCAGTTTGTGAAACCGCTAAAGATGGTGTGTGTGTGTGGGGCATGTGAGTTGCTGTTGAATGTTGTGGTGCGTCGAACGCTTGATGGATGGAGCCTGCATTAGCTGCACTTTTCTCTGCCGTCTGCAGCTGCAGAGTCCAGATGTACCTCGGCGTCTTTTCATGCTTGCATCCTAAAGCACTGACGAATCACCTGATCTTCAGCCAACCAATTAACCCCCTCTAAATAACAGCCCCCACATGCAAACACGCCACTAAAAGAGCACACCCTACGCTTTTTAACATCTGCCATCTTTGCGCATTAAACCCTGGGCTGTGATCTCATCCGTACCTGCTACTTCCGAAAACACAGACCTTTCAAGCTTTTTAACGGTGTTGCCGATACTGCTCTGAACCGGAAACTAAGACAATCTCGCTTTCCGACTCATCTGTGCTGTGGCAGAAGCGGTCAATAGGTTTAGTGTTATTCAGGCCTGTGTCTGTGGTGCAGGAAAAGAAAGAGAGCGAGAGACACACAGGCCGTCTAGTGGCTGTAACCACCCACACTCTCACTTGTTATTGAATGCATATTCTGCAAGCACATGGCTCCAGTCGCCGCCCTGATGATCAGGGAGCGACACAACAAGATGAAGGTCCGTCTAAACAAGGTGCACTTACTGTGATTGACTTGTGGATTCTGCACAGCGTCAATCTGGGAAAATGCTGCCATTTTTAAAGTGTGTGTCAGTTATTTTGTTGAAGATGTTAAACGCAACACTAGAACTTTCTCTGTCTAATGTAGTTATTTTTTTCTTGTTATAGGTGACTGAATATCTGAATGGCCAGGAATCTGCCAAGAGTGCCAGGGTAAGTTCTGATTGGTCAACCACAGCAATTAATTTATATTTATATAGGTAATGCTTCAAAATAAGGTCCCACACCTGTGGAACGTCAAATGAAATCAAATGAAGATTCAGATATGCTCTCCAGTGAGTCCAGTTGCTTTTACACAGTTGTGTAAAGTGAACTTTAAAAACCCGGTACATGGTTTAATTCTAAACTTCAAAATTATAAAAAGACTTCAAATTGTCAATGAATATAGAAAACGGCCATGACTTTAAAACATGAAGCAACCCACCCATTAGTGAATATGTAGATGTATACAATATAATTCTAGCGCTAGACTGTATATTTGAGGCATCCTCAGTTTATGTCTTTATTATTATTTTTATTCTTTACTTGCATTTCTCCTTCCCTGCTGCTTGTCTATTTTACTTAATGCCCCTCTTGGCACAGAAAACCGAAGAGTTTAGTTTTTTCAGAACCGGCTTTGGCTTTGTTACCTGTAACATTGACTTTTGTTGCATCGCGGTGCATGTTGAACAGTCTTTTGGCTCCATATAACAAGCCAACGGCTGTTTAACAAGACTGGCGCAGAAGAGAGAACCATGCCAACCCAAAAGCTTGATGATGATGTCCCTGCTAACGGCGGCGCTAATTATCATAGACATTAATTAGCTGTGATTCTCTCCGAGTTAACAGCCACATGCACACCGACGACAGAAAAGGAGAGAAAACATAAAAGCCTCCGTATGACATACCAAACGATTTCCCATCTTCCCTAAGAATCTCTGAAGCTGAAACGATTCACTTTCCCACAGATGACAGGTTTCACTGCTTTATGTGGCAAAACCGATGTAAAAAAGAAGGGCTGCGATGGAATTTGTTGGAGGTAAAGTCTTCACGCGTGACTGGATGTGAAAGGACTAAAGTTAAAGAGCATGCTAAACGACCGTTCACCTCGTTATTACTGATGTTACAGACCAGCTCGTGTTTTAATGATCCTGTCTGCACGCTATCTGCGCTTCAGTTTCACAGAAACATGGGCAAAGACGCTAATCAGAATTTAATGATGGTGAATCAGTGTTGTCAGGTGACTTGAATAAATCTGTTATTTATTTCCTTTTTATTCCTGTTTCTATGAATATACGTATCAATATGTATCATACAGCGAAGATGATTTTGTCCTCCATAGTTTCGGAATTCTGCCTCCGCTTGCTACGTAGTTATCACGTCACTATTAGAGCAAGCTCCTGATTGGTTACCGCAGCGCAAATTTTCGCCAACGTTCATATTTTTTAACTTGAGTCATGGGTTACGCACGTCAAACGCCCGGATCGCATCATTCGCGCCGCAGGATGTCTAATCGCGTCTTTGCATTGACTTAACATGTAAATCACTTGCGCTTAACACTTCATTGGTGTCTGGTGTGAACGTACCATTAGAGCTGTATTTTATCGCTTTGGCTTTAATTGATTACTTTCCTTTTTATTTGCAGCTTAACATTTGGCGCTATGGAGATTTCCGTGCTGATGACGCGGATGAGTTCGGGTATCGCCGCTAAGTCGTTGTTCCAAAGACCTTGAGGAAGACCAGATGCATTCGCAGAGAACACAAACTAAAAATCATGAAAAAAAAACAACAAAACATCAGTATGCTCTTATTTTTTTTTCTAATGTTGAACATTTGCCTCTGTTTTTTTTTTTTTTTTTATATACTCTGTGCATATCCTCTCTTCTGCCCAAGGACTTTGTTTCATGCAATTTTCTATTTTTTTTTTTTTAAGCGAGTTGGCTACAGATAACTCTTACCTGTAGCTGCTTCAAATAGGACCAATGTACTTACCTTAATCTTAAATTTTGACATGTTAGCCAATCATCTTGTTCATGTAAACTTTTAGCCAATCACCAGCTGTCAAACCCCATCCTAGCAAACCTATTCTGCCCAATCAGATTTCTATATTTTGGGGCAAGACTTTTAAAGAAAGGAGGGGGATGCACAGAGCAACCGTGAACTCAACAGCTTGCTGAGAAAATGCCTCCTTAATCCATGAGATTCTATATTTCAGTATATATATGGATATTTTGAAGTTAGATCAGAACTAACCAAGTGAACTTACTGAGCATATTTTTGTCTCTCTCTGATGTGATCTGAGTGTTCAGTGACATTTCTGGGCATTTGTGTAGGACGTGTGTTTTCTCTTTTTCTGTGGCAAAAGAACCGCTGCCAGCACCTTTACAAGCGTCTCTCGGCCTCCTATGTGAGGTTTACTCAACGGTCACCGTTTCTTCTTTTCCCGCTCTTGCCCGCCATACAGAAACAGTGTTTGAATTTCTTTCCTTCTGACGTAGACCCTGTCATTGTATTTAAATCTGAGAAATAAAAATGAGCAAAGTGTCATGTTGTCTGACTGGTTTTGAGGTTTGGGGTGGTGCTGAGTTTAATTTTTTGAATATTTACATCACAGATTGTTACATGAAGGACATGACAGTATATGAAACACTATAGTTACTACCCTGCACTACAAAAGCAAAACACGGTAACTACACTAATGCTGACGTTGAGATTTCTGGGATTTTCTTTGATTTGGTATTTCATTTTACATTAAGTTAAAGGGAAAGTTCATTGAAAAATGAAAATTGTCATTATTTACTCACCCTCAAAATGTTCCAAATTTGTATAAATTTATGGTTAAGATGTCTTTGTTATAGTGTTATTCTACAATTAAGTGATGAGTAAAATTACCGGGGGGTACTGAAAAAACATCATGTTTTATGTTCAACAGAAGAAAGTAAGTCCGGTTTGTAACGACTTGAGGGTAAGTAAATGACAGAGATTTCTTTTTAAGTGAACTATCCCATTAATACAGTCAATGCACACTGCTCAAAAAACAATAAAGAGAACACCTAAACAATATAACTCCCAAGTCGATCACACTTCTGTGAGATCAAACTGCCCACTTAGGAAGCAAGACTGATACAATCAATTTCACGTGCTGTTGTGTAAATGGAATAGACAACAGGTGGAAATTATAGGCAATTAGCAAGACACCCCCAATAAAGGAGTGGTTCTGCAGGACCACAGACCACTTCTCAGTTCCTATGCTTTCTGGATGATGTTTTGGTCACTTTTGAATGCGGGCGGTGCTTTCACTCTAGTGGTAGCATGAGACGGAGGCTACACCCCACACAAGTGGCTCAGGTAGTGCAGCTCATCCAGGATGAGCTGTGGCAAGAAGGTTTGCTGTGTCTGTCATGGAGGCGCTACCAGGAGACAGGCCAGTACATCAGGAGACATGGAAGAGGCCGTAGGAAGGCAACAACCCAGCAGCCTTTGTGCAAGGAGGAACAGGAGGAGCATGGCCAGAGCCCTCCAAAATGTTGAGCTGTTAGCACAACCCCCACTTGTGGACGTCTGGCCCTCATACCACCCTCATGGAGTCTGTTTCTGACAGTTTGAGCAGACACATGCACATTTGTGGCCTGCTGGAGGTCCTTTTGCAGGGCTCTGGCTGTGCTCCTCGTGTTCCTCCTTGCACATTCAAAAAAAGTGACCAAAACAGTAATTCTGAAAGAATACTGGAATTGAAAAAAATATTTTCTACTTTGTATATATTTCAAATGTATTCCTGCAGTGGCAAAACTGAATTTTTAGTGTTACATGGAAATGCAGCAACCACATGATTCAAATTAAATTTGAGCATTTACAAAATACGAAGTGTATGAAGCCTACGAAGATGCATGAATGTATTTTTAATGAGTCCCGAGCATGTTTCTCCCTCAGTGGTTTTTTGAATACAAAATGAATACACTAAATGCAATCTCGTGTTTTAAGTACTTTGAGAATAGTTGGTTTGAGAATAGAGTACCCAGCGTGATGGAGGTGAGCACTGGGTCTCCTGCGTTTGGAGCTTTAGCTGACTGGCCATCATCTCTACTAAAAAAAAAAAAAAATCATTGTCTGTTCTCCACTGCCCTAATGAACCATAAACCCCCCGGTTTTGCCCAGTGCGATTTAGGGTATTTATTAGCTCTGTGAGAAAGGGCTTTTTGATGAGATTATGGTATAATGTAGTTCTCTAATGTTAGTTTATGACTTTTAGAACAGAGTTCTGCCTAGATTTCTGCCTCATTGCTGCGCCGATGTGCTGTTTCAGCTTTATTAAGTCAAAACACTGGAAATAACTCATTTTCAGGTTAATGAGATCTAACTTCACATTCATGTAATATGTTTTGGCCTTTAACAGAAGGACATCATGTCCTTTTCTTGTCAAATGAAGACAGAGCTCATCTCCATTTCATGTCTTTTTTTCCCCTCATGTTCAGCTTGATTGGCTCAATTCTTTGACCTTTCTAAACCTTTTATGTTAAATAATTTAAGGACTCGAACCCATATATATTCACTCAAACTGAGAAATATGAAAATTGAGATTAACATTATGTAGGTCAGAGCCACGGTGCTGCAGAAAGTGTTGAGGTGAACACACTGATGATTCACATTTAAATCCACCTTATGTCCCCCTCTTCATTATAATATTAATAAAAAGATAACTAAAGTTTGAGATGCTTTGTGCGGTACGAATCCTGAAAAAAGTTATTTTTAGAACTTGCCGCCAGTATTTGGTGTGTGCATATTGAGAAATAAAGTTTAATTTAAGGAGAGCTGTAAAGATCTTAACATTTATTTTACGTTTTATGTGTTTGATGTTTTAAATACGTTTCACCTCAAGATGTCCAGAATGTTTGAGTATTCTATCTGTGTTTCTCCTCTCATCTTCACATCTGTCAATCCTCAAGGGGAAACACCCTGCTGCTGTTTTAATCTTTCATCATGGGATATGAACTACACGAGTACCTCAGTCTGCCATAGCACACATGGAATACATTCTGTGTGTGTGTGTGTGTTACACATTGAGTGCTCTGGTCCATGCAGTTGTGTTACTCTCACCTGCTTGCAGCTCTTGTTTCTTCTCTCTGGTTCCTGTATTCTTTATCAGGACTGTCAAGAGTCCTGGAGGGCCAATGTCCAGCAGAGTTTAGCTCCAACTTGCCTCAACACCCCTGCATTGAAGTTTTTAACACAGTGTTTCCCAACCCTGTTCCTGGAGGCACACCAACACTACACATTTTCCAACTTTTTCCTAATCAAACACACCTGAATCAGCTCATTAGTAGAGACTCCACGACCAGAAATATATTGGTCAGATAAAGGGAGACATCCAAAATGTGCACTGTTGGTGTGCCTCCAGGAACAGGGTTGGGGAACACTGTTCTAACATGCCTAGTAAGAGCTTAATTAGCTGCTTCAGGTGTGTTTGATTAGGGTTGGAGCCAAACTCTGCAGGACGCAGCCCCCCAGGACTGAGCTGGTGTAGACAGTCTGAGTGTGAGAGGAAACAGAAGACAACTGTCAAAGTAGCAACTCTCTCTCTCTATACATATATAAGACATCTCTAGAGCAAATGTATACCTTTTTATTCACAAGTTAGCATTTAAATGGACAGTTCACCCAAAAAAGTGATGTAATTACTTCAATTTCAGTCTGTTTCTCACAGGAAGCTGTAGTGGAGTTGGGATGGGTTTTTTGGGTTGTTTTTTTTTTTAAGTTTGAAATCTTCATTCCTCATTGAAAAAAGACCAGCACAGCATTTCAACATCCTGCTTTTGTGCTCTACCAAAAAAAAAAAGAAATTCATACAGCCTTGGAACAACATGAGGGTGAGTGAAAGATGCCAATTTTCATTTGAGTTAACTATACCTTGAAGCGAACACTGGATCAATTTCTAGACTTTCAACAAAGCTTGTCTTTCAAACTGTGCACTCATACAATCTGGCAAATGAGCTTGTGCTGAACAATCGACAGAGAATGATTTGAAAAACTGTGCAGACTGCATTGAAATAGTCACTGTTCATCTCAAGTCTTGCACGAGGAATTAAATGCAATGGATGTGTGCTTTTCAGACTTAAGATTTAAAGTTTGAAGATCAGAGGTCAGAATTAAATTTTATTCTGGTAGATCAGGTCAGTTGCTCAGCAGCATTTCTTGTTTGACATCAGTCAAAAGAGCAGAAAAACATGCAACATGAACCTGAGGTGCAGTGAGAATCATAATGTAATTTTTCCACATTGTAAGGTCTGAGAGGTGTTACAAATATGTTTTCATTGCTTAAGGTTAGAAACTAGTGCTAACCATATTCAGGGTTTCTCCATGTTTTAAGTCTTAATTTGCATTTTTCAAAAATAAAGAGTTTAGCAAATTCTTAAATTCATAAAGTCGTGGTGTTAAATGTTGCATGCTTCCTGAGCATAAATAAAGAACATCCTTAAATCAAGATGCATTTTCTTGAGATGCAAATCGAACATATTTTTTTCTGAAAAAAATATCAGTTTCGACAAGAACAAATATTGAAACGGCAACAAATTAGTATTGTATCTATTAGTATAGATTAGTATTCCAACCTATTTGTTAAGTTTTCTTTTTTGCGGTCTTATGGTCTTTAAATGTTTGTAATTTTATGAAACCTACAGAAACCTTGTATATTACACACGTCCAATTAATTTCAGCCATTATTGAGAAACTGTAACGGTAATATCAATTTTAAATGAAATTATTTCAGTATATTTAATAACTGAAGGTAAAGTTTTTCTTAACCCTTTAATGCTGCACTGGTATCACACTATATTTTCTTGGATTTGACTCTCAGTAACCTTTAACACAGTTGCTTCCTCCTGCCCCTGCTGAGACTCGATAGCCGCAAACTTTGATCCCAGACTCAATCTCTCAGGGCAGTGGAAGTTGCTCTTATGAGCCAGCTTCTGTGTCTTCTGCATGTGTCTTAATGACCTCCAGATGCTCAGGAGAGGTCCGTGTCAGAGCCAAAAGCGAGAGGGAGAAATGCTGTGGTCTGGTTAGGAAGAGCGCTCCTCTAATGGAGGCAGTATAAGAGGATTTCTGCCTCCGACAGCCGTGTGCCACACACTGTGAGGCGGATAGAACAGCAAGAGGAGTCCAGAATAACTGTTCCTCCTCGCTCATCATTCTGTTAGATCACCATGGCAGCCAGAGGATGAAAAAAAAAAAAAGATCCTGGATAAACTACGGAAATGATCAAGGACATATACAGTATTCACATCGTATGCGAATATAATTACTGCGGTCTACTTGTGAACATTAACGTATGCTGAATCATGTTGGATTCTCATTAGCAGAGCTCTACAGAGATAAACGACAAAGAGTGTAATTATCTATAGAGTGCCAGTAAGAGTCACTCTCATTCTCCTCTTGATGAAAGCTATATGCCTGCTAACCTGAGAACACAGGATCTGCTTAAAACCACAGTGTTTCTCTGCCAAGATAACAGTTTTAGCTCAATTGCTGACACACAATCATATAATAATATATATATATATATATATTTACAATATTTTTTTGGGGATCGTTTCTCTATGAGACCCTTATCACTCTGCTGGGATCATGGAGAGCCCTTTGAAGTTTTATATTGCAGTTTCGGTGCAGCTTCAAACTCACTGTTGAAGTCCCCTATATGGAAGAAAATTGAATGTTTCCCTCAAACACCTTCATTTTTCGACTGTAAACAAAGGCTTGAACATCTTGGATGACAATTATCAGGTAATTTTCATTCAAGAAGTGAACTTTTGATTCAGTCGCTTCACTATATTGACAGCCAAACACTAGGATTTTAAGTCAGCCATTTCCCCCCCGTCCCCATGTTTTCTGTTTACTAACACTGTGAGCTCCCCTATCTCAGAGGACTTGTTAGATAGAACTTTAATCTCTCACTGTCATGAGAGGAAGGAAACTAAGTTATCTGGCCTGGTATAATAGCGTTGTCTCATTTCTTTAAGCGTTAGTTGGTGTCATGAATAGCAGGAGGAGAAAAGTGCTTGAGGTGACATGGCACCTCTATAAAATGATCAGATTAAGCGTTCACAGTTGTGCTAACAGGAGAGGAGGGTGTCTCTGTAGCAACACAGCGGGATGAACATGTGAAACTCTGCTTTCTGTTGCTACGGTAACATCAGGTGATGCTATAATTCTCTTTCTTGTGCTGATGGTCTCAGATACCACGCCCTGCAGGACGGCTCTCAGATACACCTGACAATCATGCCCAATTAGGGTTTTACATACCTCAAAAAGTACTTCAGCAAATTTTATGACTGAATGTATATGTGCGCGTGTATAAAATATTAGTTACTTAAAGCTTTCTTTCACAGTTGTAGTTTTGAAGTTTTAGACTCAGTGAATAATATTAATTATGATGCTGAGTAATATCCATATAAGCTTAAATCAAAAACATTTCTGGTTTGATGTTGATGAAAGTGTATTTGAGCCTAATGGAATTGTGGGGCTCTATAAGATGGAAAAAAAAAACACTTTCTTTTGAAGTTTTGCGTTTGGATGGCAGTGTTGTCAAAAATGAACGCTGTTCAGACACATCTGTGAAATGACTAAATGAAGTATTAGGCCAGTAGTCGGTGATGTCTTTTTGTAAGGAAAACGTACCTGCAGCATATGCATATAGATCAGTTTGGAGTGGACCTCAAAGTTACGTCATTCGCAGTTACTTGCGAATTGTGTTGCCAGAAATCACTGATAATAAGTGGAATAAAAGGGAAAGAAGTATTGTTGTGCATTTAGATGTCGGAAGCAGAATGCAAATAGATTTTATAGAATAATTGACGTTTTAACTCAATTTAACTCAACAACTGGGAGTCAGTTCTGAAGAAAAAAAGCAGATGTGTGGGATATAAACTCCGAGAGCAAAAGAAGCAATGAGGAGTTGATTTTTCTTATCAGAATTGTGAGATACAATCGTAGGAAAAAGGTCAAAGTATTTATATACAGTATAAACTCGAAATTACTTTAATTTTTTAATTCTTTTATTCCATAGCTTCCAGACTGCTGCTTTAAAACCATCATTTTCTGCCATTTTCACAAAAGAAATGTTTACAAACACTGGAACTTGCTTTGAAACTTGCATTTTTAAGCTTTTGAAACACTCTAAATGTCATGTAAATGAATGGCCTAAATAAAGAAAATTGCTGGGTAACCGGCCCTTTTACCCCGAAATATACTACTTTTTTGAGTATGCTAGCATATGCATACAGTTCAAAGTAGCTTTTCAAAGTACACTCTATTTAATAGTGTGCGAACACAGGCTGTCAACATACTGTATATTGATGATAAAATTTGCATTACACGCACTGTGCATGAACCTTCACGTAAGCATAACACCTTTTGGCTTTAGATGGGAGACTATTCCTTTTCTGTATTTATCCGAGTGATGGCGGGTTCTAGTTTAATATCTGCCACTGCTCAGTGATAATGCATCAGAGCATCAAATTAAACCGATCCACTCCTGTGTTTATCCGCACGTCTCCGGTGACTGCAGGCCTTGATTAATAACTTGAGAGAAGGAGGGAGGAAAGAATCAATGAAGCCTTGGTTTATTCTTTTCAACATGCACCCTACAACAAAAAACAACACTGTGGAAAAATATGTGCTTTCATCTTTGCCCACTTACCATCCAATCATCCAAAAAACTGACTTAAATAAAGATCACCTCTGTCTATCTTCCTCCTCTCATTCTAACCTCATCCTTGAAGGCGAGCGCAAAGATGTGTGTAATGCTGAATAACTGCAATATCAGTACTGGACTTATATGAATGCATATAAATGCACATATGGGGATGCAGTTTAGGGGATTTTAGGTGTCATGGTCATAAGTTTGTTTTTGTTTGTTTGTTGTTCGGTCCATCTTTATTGCACTCTCGTAGCCGGCAATCTCCTAAAAGAGAAAATGACCATGTTGACCAGGTTTATTTTTGCTGTTTGTGACATTAAATCTGTCGCTCGGGCTGCCCCTTGCCATTTGTTGCGCATATATTAGCCTTTAAGTGATTGATTGAATTATTTCATTATTTATGATAATCTCCTAAAACTGCCTGTAGGTTGGCTGAATAGAAATTACTCTGTGGAGCATATCTAATTGCCCTAATTAGCATATGCAGATGAGCCTGTTATCTTGTGTACAGAGTGTTGCTTATGGTAAACACAGGACTAATCACTTTAACGAATTTAGCTGTTTAAATGCTGGTAATTGTGCATTGTTTAAACAGATGGGTTCCGTTTTCGCAAGCATTCAGACAGGAAGTGTTGGGACGAGTGCTCTCCAATCAGCTTCTCTTTCTTCTCATCCTCATCATTGACACACAGGGTAGCCCTCTAATTACCCCGCTTTAAACGAGTCGCATCCCCTTTCGAAAGAATGCAAGTAAATGAACTCCATGTCTCCCACAGATATGCAAGCGTACACTACATGACTGATACTCATGTGCACTTTTTTCTCCTTTTAAAGCACGTTGGTGCTAAGTGAAAGTAAAAGGAGGGAAAAATGCACCCTTAAAATATGCAATTGCAAGAGTTTTTGTCTTGTATTGTGTGCTTAATGGCTTTGTTCCTGTATTATCTTGTCAAGGTCATCCAGAGTTTTTTTTATTTGGAACTCTATTTATCTCTGTTCATTCATCCACATCCCTACTTGCGTATCACATATAAGCATATTCCATTATAAAACTGGACTTTCAAAAGAAGCAGTGGACCTTGACGGAGCCAGTCCTCTATTGAGAGGCAAAGACACACGTGCATGTATGGTTGTGATATGACATGTTCGTCAGAGAGGGTGAAGAGTCCTGCAGCGAGCGATGTAGCCCTAGGCCTGCTGTTCACGATTTTGACACAAGAACGACAAAAAAAAAAAAGAAGTCACTAACTTGTATGTTTGTAAGTACGTGCCAGTTGTTACACCAAAGGTTTCACGATTTCGTCATGTCTCCGGAGGACCCTCGGGTCATGCGCACACCTACACCGTGACTGCCTCTGCAAGGGAAAAGAAAAGTTTATGTAACAAGAAGGAAATTCAGGTAATCTCAACTGTAAGATGCAATCAGCTCTGGTAACTGTGGATGTGAAACCTGAAATGGGTAACCCCAAATATATACAGAAAGCACCACTGCTGTGCTATTTGTTGAACATAAAGTGGAGCTGACAAAATTCCCATCATGCTCTCTCTTCTCTGAGTATTGAAAAGTGGTGTTGAAAAGTGTGGAGGGTTTTTTTTTCTTTGAGAACTTGAGGGGTTCCTGCTACATCAATATTTAATATGAAGATTCCTTCTGTACTCCTGCTTCACCATCTCTTAAGAACTCAAACAGCACTATCCCAAAAATACTGTCCTATAACAAAGAACTGAAGTTTGACCAGATAATGTTTACATGAGTACTTCCCAAACCTTCCCAAGTTCAGGCCGTGTAGTCTTTCTTTTAGGGCCGTTACTTTTTATGCTTTACATGTTACCCTTAGGAGATATTATCAGGAGACATGGTGTTAGCTTTCACTGTTATGCTGATGATCCTCAGCTCTATATTTCTTCTCAGCCAGGTGAAACACACCAAATTGAAAAACTAACGGAATGCATAGTTTGGATGTCAAGTAACTTCTTACTGTTAAATTCTGACGAAACAGAGGTATTAATTATCGGACCTAAATAACCCACAGGTAATGATCTAGAACACTGTCTAACACTTGATGGCTGCTCTGTCAGTTCTTCTTCATCTGTTAGGAATCTAGGTGTGCTGTTTGATAGCAATCTTTCATTTGAAAGCCATCTGTAAAACTGCATTTTTCCATCTCAAGAACATATCTAAATTGATAAATCTTATCACATTATAGTCCTCCACGTCTGCTGCGTTCTCAAAACTCTGGCCATTTGATAATACCTAGAATATCAAAA
>JAUMHQ010000051.1:8970263-8984340 GCA_032361165.1 Enteromius paludinosus | reverse complement strand
CTATGAATTCGGACATACTACTCGCCTCGCATACTGTTTTTCACGTACTATATAGTGGGGAAGTAAGCGATTTCGGAGTTAGAAACTGCTTTGAGTTAGTTTCCAGCTTGTTGGCTTCCTGTACATGTTAGTCCTACAGTGCTTCTCAGTGAAAAACCACAGCTATAGTTATATACTTATGAAACCAGCCTACTGTATGGTCTTTGGCTTTAAGCGTACGGATCTGATTTATGTTTGGAGAAATAGCACTAGCATTTCATTATGTCCTTGCTTTCGTTTAAGATGACCTTATTATGAGCTATCCTGGACAAAACACAGTGTAAACAGAATTGATACCAACTGGATTAAAACTGCCTCAACTAAGTTCCCCCTATCAAGATCTCTGCATCTCTCCAGCTCTAGGCTATTGATCAATCCATTCTATTATCTTTCTGTAGGGACTTATTAGAGAAACTCATCTGAAGACCTCTAGTACTTATTGATGTTTGTACAAAATGACACTTTGATGGGTCCAGACTAATATTGACTAACAAATGCTGTATACAGCCTTGTTGACAATTTGAACTCAAATTCTACTTATATTACATCCAGTCGACTTTGGGATGATTTATTTATTAATTTATTTTTTCTGGTATTACAAAATTCCTCTGGGATCGATGAAATAACACATTTCATTAATTAAATGTATCAATGTATCCAAAGTAAAATATAAAGTAAAAAATAAAATCAATAGTTTGAGTCCATAAATCAATAAGATTAGGGTAATACGACTGTCCTGACATGAAGTATTGAAGCAAAATCATTAATTAGTCTCACTAGAAAAAAAAATTGAAAAGAAAGGGAGTGTTTATTAGGGGGGAAAAAAAGTATTTTAACTTGAGCTTCACTGCTTATTGATATTTGAACAACTAAACTCATGGTGTAAGGACGTTTATGTATTTTTACTCATGACTTTTGAAGACAAAAGTTTTCTAAGAACTGACTTTGGTCCCTCTTGATATTAAATTGCCTGAACTCCCATGCACTTTAAAATAGAAAATAAAAATAAGTACACTGTATGCATATTGAATTGCGAAACACCTGCTGCTATTGGATACAGGTAAGGTTAGGGACACATTTGGTGGTATTGGTAGGTTTAAGGGTGGATTAAGGTGTAAGGTGTGGCTCAACAGTGTAATTATAAATGTAATCACAGAAATTAATTACAGATGTATTCACAATGTAAAACCATGTATGTACGCAATAAATGCATTCTACAATATGATCCATTTAAATGTAAGTACATAGTAGTTAAGGCCACTTAAAGTGGGAAAGCTAATTCATCAACTACAGTACGGATAGCTGTCACATCTGCATATGGCATAACGAAGCAAACAGCCTTTCAGAAACTCAGGATTAATCCGGAACGCAAACCCCTGTCCGCGGCAGCACTATAGATAGAAACCGGGTGGGAGGACTATTAGGACTGTTCAATAAGGGTTGAGCTGTGCTATTTGTGGGTAATGAAGGAAAGCTGGGGGGGTTCTGCTGAAAGGAAAATGACGAACCCATTCGACTGGGCAACTCTGAGGGGAATTTGATGAGGTTTGGCTCGATAAAGCATATGCGTGTCTTACCCTGCTCCAGTTCGACCGAAGCCTTATAAATGTTATCTGATTGCTGAAGCTTTTCCAACACGTACATTCTACAGTGAAATTAATCTCTGCCTAAATTATTGATGGTACACAAAACCCATCAATTGAAGTGTGAAAACAAAAAAAAGCACATTAGATAAGCAGAATCAATAGCCCGGCTTCACCCTTGGGTCAAACGTGTGGTTCAACGCAGTCTATAGTGCAAGACGAATGATAACGGCAATAATAAGTCCAGAACTCTTTGTCACTGTGAGCCCTTGTCATTGACCTTTACATCTGTGATCTTTTCTCCTTTTGTGTTCCAAGATATCCAAGAATCCAGGTTTGGAATGACATGCAGATAAGCAAATGACAGTATTTTGATGTTTGGACAAACTATTCCTTTTAAACTCAATTGTGAATAATTCTGTCTTTTAAAAAGTGTTCACAGCTGCCCTGATTTCGAAGTGATTGTCTGTCAATGGTTGATTCCAGTATTGCACACTATTGATGAATGCAAGGCAGGCCTTTCTACTTATAAATACAGAGCTTTTATTTTAAAAAGCTAAAGGAGGTGGACTGGAATGGGCTCTCCCTGACCCAAATACAACATCAGCAGAAATATTTTATTTGCAGATATCTGGAGGGGCCACAGGGAAATACTACATGAATCATGATTGGTTGAGGGTTGGCGGCTTTCCTGTCAAAATGTTGCCAAGAAATGAAAGTGAACAAACACATCAGAATGAATATTTCATAACGCAAGCCAGGGAATCAGGTGTAGAAAAGCAAGAACTCTCATGTAAAACATGCAACATAAATTGTCGTTCGGCAAAAAAAGATTGACATGGACAAATAGAAAATCAGAACTGAGATATATACACGCGCACACAAATGTGCTACAATTGATGCAGTGTAACTTTTCTCTTTTTGTCCTCTTCCACCCTTACCTGAAGGAGTGCAATATCAGCTTATTATGGGAAATGTCTATGCAGCAAAACACACAAATAAACTGCCACGGTTTGGTCGACACATTTTTAGAACTTGCTTTGGTTGATGACTATTTCAGCTTTTCAGTTTGATGATGAGTCTTTTGAGGATATAGCTTGCTGGGTCTGGGTTGTTTTTTACCTGACCCTGGATGTTTGGAGGTCAGCGGTTATAAGACCTGCATAGACTGAGCTTTCCACTGGGGTTAACAGTCACGGGCTGACTCAGGATCTGTGGAGCTCAGGGCACTGCTGACCTGCTTTACTATATAGGGGCTAATGACGATTATGCGGTATAGTTGCGTAATGGAACTTCCATGGGTCTTCTCGCATGAAAAATGAAATGGGGGAAAAAAGAAATATCAGCGAAAAAAAAGCAACTGCTCTCTAAGACACAATTTCAAAGTGACATATTTGCATTGATAAGCTTGCCACACATAAGCGGTGTATTTACTGTATTTTTGGATAAAATAAATTTTCTTTCAACCTACTTTTGAACAGAAATATATATTTCCAATACTTGATGAAATATAGGATCAGGATTTACTAGCAGCGTTTGCTGTTAAAATAGTACTGTCAGGATTTACTAAAGGATTTAAATTTTTTCACCTGCTTTTCTTTCAGCCGCAAAATTTCTGAAAGCAGAATATTCAAATAAAACACGCGACTTGATTTATTATAATTTGCCCTCGTCAAATTACTGGTATTTGCACCATCATTTAATGCACAGAAAAAGCATCCCTTGAACCATTTTGCACTTGTCATAAGTAGACAGCTGCGACTACACTAATTTGTGCAGTGCTTGATATGTTGCGCTTTAAATGAAAATAATACGTTAAGTCTGTGTTGTTTAATGTGGGCACTGTCAGTAAATCACCTGCAGAAATATCCACGGGCATCAGCACTGTTTTGGAAGTGCACTCATGCGCTAATTTCCACTGTTCACTAAATCTGGCCCATAGTCTTAGATTATCCTATTAGCTTAGCAACATGCTAACTTAAGACTCCATTTGCAATCAATTGTCAGATGAGTCTCCTGTGTGGTTCACTTGCCTTTTTTAAACCATTCCAAAATCAGTCGCATATGAGGCTCCACTTCGAATGCCTATACGTTTAATTTCGATGCCTAAAATGACAGGGTCTCGCTAGGCTTTAGAACAGAGCTATTGTGAACAATTCAGCTATGTTGACAGTTCAGGAGCGTTCATAAATGCCATGTCATATGCAATCACGTTAAAAATCCATTGCCTTCATTCTCAAACTTTAATTTTGAGTCCCCTCACGAGAGCAGACTGAGGCACACGGTAATGAGATTCAACATTTCTGCCCGTGGCCTGGTCAGAGTGGATGTAAGAGTAATTTGGGCTCATGGCTGTCAGCGCTGACCAGGTCCTCCCCAGAATCCATAAACAGAACCGCAAATCAAATTCAACATTTTTAACTTAATATGCTGGACATGAAAGAAAATCTAGGTAACCGTAAAAGAGGACCCAGGAGATGGAGGTATACTGTAGGAACAGACAGAAGAAGGGAGGATGAGAGAAAGACAGAGATTAAAGTTACTTTCTAAAATGACTACAGCATTAAGAGCTTAATGGAGCTTGCACATCTCAAACACTCAAGGGTCAGTTTTAGTTTTAACATGTCTATGGCCCTAACATCACAGTATTCCCTCCTCAAACGCATTAGTGGTGTGTCCTCAATCCACTATCCGCTCTAACCCCCTTTAAACCGGAACAACAGACAGGCTGCCCTGAGATAAATGTGAGAATTTTAAGCCATTACGCTTGCTCCATTGGTTCAATGAGACCTGGGGAACTAGCAGAGCTGCTAAGCAACACAATGATATTTCTGGGTGTCTAGTGGGCGGTTCACATCTCTACAGGAGATAGAAGTGGGTCTGGCTTTTCAGAGTTCCAGACTACTTGAAAATAAGCTTTTTTTAAAGGATGGTTTGTGCAGCTCCTTTGTGTGGAATATTTAAGGCATATTTTTACCTACTTGCATCTATCTTTTCTTTGGACTTTTTTTTTCCCTCTTCTTTTTTTGAGACAGTCTGAAGATCTTGGCAGGGTGATGACATATATCTGCTGCTGGACATACATCAGCATGCAAATTACAGCGCCATTTACAACCCCTGTCATGTAAATCTGTGTGTCTCCTGAATCTCCTGAACTCTTTCCAAAAGACCTTCATCAACGTGGCCATCACACTCCCTGCTGCTGCTTTATAGTTAGTGTTTGACAAAGTTGGAGAAAGATGGAGGAATGTAGAGGAAAAAGGACAGATATAGAGGGATATATTAGATCATATTTCACTTTTAAATCAAAACAAACAAACAATAATTTTATGTAGCATTAATAAATATTTCCTATTGCAATATATGTAAAAATGTAATTTATTCCTGTGATAGCAAAGCTGACTTTTCAGCAGCCATAACTCCAAGAAACATTCATTTTTTATTATTATATTTGTTGAAAACAATGCAGCATAATATCTTCGTGCAATTTTGTGGTGTAGAAAGTACATCTCCAAAAAAAGTGGTACAGAAACATGTCTACTGTCTTTGTTGAAAGAAAGATTTTTTTTTTTTTGGTAACACTTGATTGTAGGGTCTCTTTACTAGTTGCATGCATATTGCATATTAGCCATTTATCAGTAGTAATTACATGCATATTCATGCATTAGTCTACATGACATTATTCTACATCCCTAATACTGTATCTAAACTAACTAACTGTTTTTGACAAAGAGAAGGCTGCTTGTGCTAAACAGTTTATTAACTCATAGTTGTTGTTTTTTCAGACAGGCCTTCAGCTACATATTTATACTATGTTCTGTATTGGTGAAGGAACTATGAATACAGAATCCGATCCGTGTTTCAGTCTCGGGTGGTACGTTCCCATAAGAGCAGCGCTATAAAATACAAACATTAGCCAGACTGAAATCAATACAAAAGCAGTCATTGACCGACCCACAAGGGGATGCTACAAAATATCAGTAACTGAACGATTATACTCCTGTACAGTATTTACCTCTCTTTTTTTTTTCTCTCTCCATGTTCGCTCTCTCCTGAGACTTAGACGGCGGAGGTATTGAGATTACGAAGTTCTGGAATCAATAATATAGTCAAACAGTTGATTCACATCTGCGCCTTCCTTTTAAATCTGACAATCTTCGCTTGTATGTGAAATAAATACGCAGCTGCTGCAGCATTATGAGCATTTGAGAAAGAAGCAGAACCCAGCTGGACTCTAAAAGCTGAATGACGCACTAAAAACAGAAGAGCTCAGGACATCAAGTATTTTCTGGATGCAGGTACATCCCTTTTATTCGCTCACTTAAAGTTTACACTGCTTATGAAGTTATGTCAAACTTTGCGTGGGCTACTCTACCAGGGATTATGGGTAAAGAACAAAGTAGCATGGGTTCACTTCCTTTAGCACAGTGTTGCCGTGGTGATGGATCTGAGTGCCCTTTGGAGAGAATCAAAGGTATAAACACAGTGATATTGTGAAATGTCACAATGACAGTTATGTAATAAATCAATGCTACTCTTGTCTATGTGCTCACGATCTTGCTTGGCCCTGCTTTGGCACAATAATGCTCAGCAATGGCTTATGTTTTAATTGATCATTGGTGAATGATCAAATTAATGAATGGAGAGAAAAATAATGCAGAGCTGTAAGAATCAAGAGTCAGAAACAGAGAGGAGAACATATAAACAGAGACTGATTATTTCACAGATGCTTAATTAATCATATTTATGTGCTATGAGGGGGATATAAGGAATAACAGGAAGGATTCAGAGTGGTTCTTGTGAAAGATCCCTATTGCAAGCCTAATTCGACTGATTACCCATTTTTTCCCCCACATTAATCAGTTGGTTCACCATGCTACAGTAAATGAATGCCTTTATGGATAAATACACTTAAACTTGTAAAAATAATATGCACTATATGCAATGGTCATGCAGCTCTTATTTATTTTCTAAAAGCACAAGGTATGTTTAATTTGTCACCTCCTTTGCTGGTTGGTCTCCATACGTCTTGATATTTCTCTATGTACTGTATAAGTCTATATGTCAGTGATTTCATCTATTTTAAGCTCTTTCTTCCACATACGACTTCTTCAATAAATAACTTGATATATTCACTCACCCGTTTTTTCATAAAGCTGGTTGAAAAGTCAACACGAAACTGCATCTGCAATCCATTTCATTTTATCTTTCGGGAACTGACTGGATTGTGAGATGCGTAGCAGAATGGAGCCAAAACTGAATATGAGATTGCAGTGGATTGTGAAGAGCCACTTTGCTTCTTATTCAAATCTTTCTTTATTTGTTATCATTGCTGTAACCTTTATTTACATTAACCAGGGCCTGAAACGAGTGCTAAATCCATTTTTATATTTCAGTTGCAGTAAAGAAAGAAATCCTAACCTTGCAAAACGATTGCAATAATCCCTATAATATTGAATAATACTGTTAAACTTGACTGGGTGGGTTCTAGTAAGCGAATGGGAATATCAAGCTCTTTTAATATTAAATTACAGCATAATGCACTAAATGTTACTATTTGGCAGCTGAAAAGACAGAGGCAGAGCTTATTACGTTTTGATGAAAAACTACTAAGACAGACATTTTTGTTTTGTAATAATAATGTGCACTGATTAATTGTGCATAATAAGACTAGCCGCGTGTAAGTAAATAGGGTCAATTTTGATTTCACATTGACTAATTGATTTTATAAATGAGGTGATATAAAAATACGTCAGAGAAAAGTGTGTCCTTGTGTAGTTTTATCCTTGTGGGCACACGAGGGCACATGAACTCACACATGAGGGTTCTAAATTTGAGTGGTGAGATCAAAAAGCTCATTGTAGTGAGTCCTGAAGGCTTTGATGTGCAGCGCGAGCCTCAGATGAGAAAACCAATCGCTGCATGTTGATTACTTTGGTCGAGTCACCCATGTATGCATATGATTTAATGGGACTACATTTTGAAGATGAAAGGGATTTGGAGGAGTCTAATGTAGAACGCTCTACCTTAATACACACCCACAGGGGGCTTTCAGCTCAAATGTGACTCACGCAAACGCCCATCGCCGTGATTGACCTGGATCAATCTTGCTCCTGAAAAACTGGAGTCCAGCCAATCGATGCAACAATTAATTACAACTTGATGTGTTTGAAATCAATGCGCCCAAATGCCAAACATGTGTTCACAGCTGGTTTTTAAGTAAAAGCAGGGAAATCAAAGGCTTAAGCAGACGTCACACGAGGTAATTTAAGTGAACAAAAACACCATCCATTAATCAGGCTGTCAAAAACAATGGATGACGATAATGCATGGCCACTTATGCTGAAGGTCATAAAAATAATAAGTACTGATTTGGCACTTTTACAAAGTTACTTAAAAGAGCATTTTCTGTACAGCAGAGATGGGCAACTTTAATAGTGACGTATTTTTAACAGTATTTTTTCTCCTTTATACCAAAGGGCCAGATTACTAATCCACTTCCACTTACCTCTTCCACAATTTCTTTTTTACTGAAGGAAATTAAAGTATAATTAATATAGTTTGCTTTTATAGATTTAAATAACTATACAACTTGTGCAGTTATGATAATTCAAAAGAAAAATTTTTGTTGTCAGTGTATATAATTTACTGGGACTACATTTTGAAGATGAAAGGGATTTGGAGAAGTCTAATGTAGACCGCTTTACATTTTACTCACGCAAACGCCCATCGCTGCGATTGACCTGGATCAATCTTGCTCCTTTCAAATGTTTTAAAATTGATCACCCGAGTCTAATATGATCCAGTGGGTTGTACTAAAAGACACTGGGGGGCCTGTCAGTTTTCATCACCGTTTTCGCGCATGTCTCTTTAAATGCAAATGAGCTGCTATTATTTTCCAGAATAGGTCTGCACCTTTACAGCTCGTACATCAGATATTTTGCTAAAACGTCTGTTTGGTTCATGTCTGGTCATGTCTGTTGGGCTGAAGTCATGTGTTTTAAAGTCTATTATTTGAAACTTCTTCAATGCAGTTTTCTGAGCACAGAAAGGGACTGGTACATGGCATGTGAGTACTAAACTAATAATACTGATACTGATGAAACTAATAATTCTCTTTCATGTCTCATTGCACTTAAATTGTCAAATACAAACAAGTTTGTTAAAAACACATGCAAGGTACAAAAACAGTCAGTTACTGTATGTCTGTAAAGGTAAACAGTTGAGAAAGAAATAGCATGCTTATATTCGATCTGTGTGGCTGCAGTGTAATATACAGTAAATAAATCAATACGTCCACTGCTCTCTTGTCTCCACTGAGGGTGGGACTCTAAATAGTGTTCTGCAATCGGCAGTGCAGTCAAACACCGAACAGTTAGATGCTTTTCTTAAACATTCACTATGGCAAAAAAGGCTGAACCATGGGTGTACAGTAAACGTGTAAATTTGGGGTGGTAATATTACAATAAGGCATTACATGACTCACAAAGCGAGTGAGCTTGTTTTCCACAAGCTTGCACAGAAAGGCTTATCAATGTTTAAACTAGAAAAAAACAAAACATAGGTGATCTTTTAGGTATAGGCAGCACTAGGCCACAGAAAAAAAAAAAGAGAGAGATGAGGATAGACCATTAACAAAAACATATCCCAGATAGCATTTCTAAATAAACAGGAACCCAGCAGATGATATTTGCTACAGAAGTAAAAAGCAAACTTGAAGAAGGATGGTATTTGAGATGGGGGTTTGACTAGGGATCGAAGCTGCTGGAGAGGAATACATCCTGAGATATGCATACAAATAAACTACGCATACAAATATAACAAAATATTCATTATTCAGAACCATAGATGTCTGGGTACTCTCCCCGCTGGCAGCTCTGCAGTTAGTATGCTAATATCTTGTGAAATACCAAACAAACACATTTTCTACTTTATTCAGTCACCTGACGCTCTGTTTGCGAATTGAGTAAGCCGCCCTCGTAGTGAGGAGTGATGCCTCACTGTTTTCTGACCCTGATAATAATCAAATATTACATTTTTTCTCTTGTGGTTGGAATGGTGGAAACCTATATGTATGTATGGCATGGCACCCTACCAAGTTTTCCTCTCTTCTTGAGTAATTTTTCTTCTATGTAAAGCACAAAATATTTGGCAGTGCCTCTTTCCCCAGGCATCACACGAGGCAGTATTCAGTTGAAGTGCCAAGCACATTTCCAAAGAACGGAATAGTTTTTTTTTTTCTCTCTCTCTCTCTCTCTCTTTCATGACGTTCCAATCGCTCCTGTCTTTTCTTTTTTTTCATCACAGGCCTTGAGGGTTTACATAGCTCAGAGGCATTAAACCGTTTCCTGAATATTCACTGACGTATGTGCAACTATGGCTTTGAAAACAAGAAACAAGTACAAAAGCAATCAGGAGCCAAACAGGGTTTAAAGCATGACGGCAGACATACCGCTGTTTAAAATGATTTACTACAGCTCAGCTGATTTGCTGTTTTTTGTTTTTTTTTTAGAAAACATGTTGCTTGCTGTTAGCTATTCAGCCGTGCAGCTGAGTTGTGCCAGGTATGGTGTCAAGTCTAGTATAGCAGGAGTGATAATATCTCAATAAGTGAAGAAAAGTGTTTTGAACTTTTGAACATACAGTGAGTTCTAAAAGTCTTAAGTGTGCTGCTCCAAGAATACTCATGTCGTTAGCTGCTTTTTCTTAAATTGCATTGAGAGTAAGTAGTTTATTGTACTTTAACCACTTTAAATTATGAGTCATCTGTGGCTTGGAAAGCTACAGTTTCAAAGTAGCTTCATAAACCCCACACTAGAAGAATCAAACAGAATTTCTTCCCCACACACACACAAATTTACATTCACATTTTCTATCCGCTGCAAGTTCGCAAGCAGACAAGAGAATCTAATCATTTTGCAGGGAAACAATAATTGAATCCTGTTAGCAGGAGAGGCTGGCAAATGCCTGCTCTTAGCAGTAATTTGATTCATTTATTCAGAGCCTAGCATGCTAAACCACAACCGCAGGAAAAACAACATAGGTAAACAATATCAAAACCAAGAGGGGCTGATACTGGCAAACAATTGCACTGTTAAATTATATTGAACACGTTTACATGCACAGCAATACGCTAATAACTAACAAAAAAAATGCAAATAAACAACCTGATAACACAAGTCAAGCATTAAAAACTGGGTTAGTTCACCCAAAACAATTTAAATTATCATTAATTACTTACCCTCATGTTGTTCCAAACCCATGAGACCTTCAATCATCTTCTGAACCCAAATTAAGATATTGTTTTGATCAAATCTGAGAGATCTCTGACTCCCAATAGACAGCAATGCCACTTCAATGTTTCCAGGTCCAGAATCGTGGCAAGAACATCAGTAAAATAGGCCAAAAACAAAGAGAGAAATTGTATAGTAAAGAATGTAATTATTTTTTTCTTTGCTCAAAAAAAGTATTCTTGTGGCTTTGCAAAATTATGGTTGAACCCCTAATGTCACATTTTACTGACGTCCTTGCCACGTTTTTGGACTTGCACAAGAACAAGTCCTCCTCTCTATCAAGCTGGAATAATTGACATACGGTTACCTTTGCAAACTCCAGTGATTATGAATATACAATAGTTGAGATAAAATGATTATTGTGACACATTCTGCGCCCTTTCCAGCGGTGCTGGTCCTCAAACTTCACATGCAAATCAGTAAAATCACGCAACGGAAAAGACATTGTGTTCCACCGTGCTTTGACACGGAACAGAACATGGACAAGCAAAGTTTTAGCTCTTAGCTTTCAGCTTAAAGCTGCCTCCTAATTTGTCAAATACATGCAAAAATGCGTCAAAATGTGGCGCTTGGTGATTATTTACATAAACCCTTGTTGATTGAAAGTGAACATAAACAGTTATGTGTAACAAAATATGTGTACAATAAATTGGATCTGTGCAGCTGTGACCACAGGGTAATATTCCTGCAGTCCACTGTGTGTTTAATGTTAGTCATACAACAAAAGATAAAGAGAAAATCACTCACTGCTCTTGACTGAACGATTTTTTGTAGCTTTAAGAAGTTTAATTTTATATATTGATTGTTTATTTTCTGTAAAAGGCTGTTAGCTTCTGAATAAATGTGATTACAAAACTCTCACTGAGCCAGACATTTATAGTTAAAGAAGTTAACAGAATGCAAGGTGATTATTAGGCGGTTAAGGTAAACTAATTTATCTGCTGAATTAATCAGGTTAATTTGAACATGCTTGGGCTCCACTGACATGCAAAAAGTCAATGTTGGGATATGTTTGTTGTTTAGTGCTGTTCAGTGTTTGCTTGGGCATCTTTTCTATAATCCAGCCTGATCGGGAGTTTCGAATAAGCAGATATGAATACAAACTACAGCCTGAATTTCCATACTGGTCCAGGACCAGCATGCCAATTCATTTTGTCCATGGACACAATCTCATCAGCACAGAACAGAACTACCGCTGATGATTCCTCAGAAGATTTTAACAATGAGGTATCTTCAATTACGAATGATTCATTGATTCACAACAATTATTCAAGAAAAGGTACCGAATGTAATTTGCACTACAAACGTGTATTCAAGCTTCCATGCAGCACAGGAAAGTCTCTCTGCAGTCAAGTAGCCCTCCTACAGAATAATTAAAATAGTGGGATGCAGGTGAGAACAGGCGATGAGAGTGAGAGAGCGAGGGAGTGATCAAGAGAGAAATAAACTGAGAGAGAGTTATATAACCTCTGTATATGTCACCATGCTCATGTTTTATTCTTCCAGCGAGAGAGAGATGGGGAGTTCCCCACCAACCACAGCCTTCATCCTCTTCATCTTTACAAGAACAGGAGCTCCAAGGGAAAAATAATGGAGTTTTTTTAGTCTAATGTAATGTTCAGCTCTGAATAGTTTTTAGTTACAGCTTTTCAGAAGGTTTCTAAAGGTCACGTGTATCTCCACCAAATGCAAAGGACTTGGCATTTGCAACCCGTTTTATATTCAATATGTGACACATGCAGGATGTGTCCAGTGTACAGGTAAAAAACAAAATAGGGAATGACTTGATTTATTTCACTGGGAAGTTACTGGATCTTGAAAAAGATGAATGACTGAAATGTGTTTTAAGAAAGTCAACAGGGTCAATTTTGATGTCATGTTGACTTCAAAGGTGAAAACACGATCAATAGACTGAGATCTTGTATTATCATTATAACCGTGAGCGGGGCACTTAACCTCAGGGAGACTGTCCCGTGGAAAGTGTACTGTAAGCTGCTTTGGATGAGAAAACATCTGCTAAACGACCAATAACCGATAGCTGCGGTCACTGGGACTAAACCAAAATGAATGAGTACAAAGGATCCAATAACAAACACATGGCTTTGACCTTTTCACCCTTTTCATCAAAGCCATTGTGCAGTATTCAATCAAGCAGGCAGACCTGAAAAAGCCTCTCTAGTGCTCTGCATGGAAATTCATTCAAAGTCAGAAACTCTCAGCGACTTAACAACAGCTTTTAAGAAGACAATTCTGCTGTGATGGAAATAATCTGCATGGCAAGAGGCTCTTGTCTTAATTAAATGCACTAGCGTGCTTCAACAGGACTCTGTTCTTCAGGTGTTTGTGGGTGAGAGGAAAACGAAGGCATTAATAATGTGTGTGAGTGAGTGGTTTTCTATGGGAATGAAGGGATGGCAGTGAAGCTTTTATTCTGTGTTGCATGCAGAGGATTTTGTTTTATTCACACATGCATTTGATAATGTCTTGAAGGACTATGAAATTGTCAGAAATTGTCATGATTTCATGATAAAATATGCATATTCACATGTATTCAGGTTAAACATCTAAAAAATGTCGAATATAATTTAGCTTTTTCATGACGGTGCAAAATTAGTTCAGGCTTTATAAATTAAATTAATTCCTGATATTTGAAAAAAATTATATATATTTATATTGTCATGAGCCGCACCTCCGAACTCTCCGACCAAGTACTAACTTTCCCCCCGGACTTATCTGACCCACACGGACTGATTTCTGTCACAGGTGTTATGTATTAACTCCCCTTTTTAAGGCCGGGTTTCAGATGTATCTTTGCAAAGTTTTGATTGCCTGTGTCATCTCTGAGCGTTTATTCTTGTGTTTGCCTTCCTGTGTTTCACCCTTGGATTGTTTATCTCGTCTATGATTCTTGCCACCTACCCTGTCCTATTTTGCATGTTTATAGCTAAAGAAGGTCACTTTCTGTTCTTTCCTAGGAGTGCTAGGAGGGCTCAATAACATTTAGCATTTTCTTAAAACCTGCATTAATATCCGCGGCTATAAATGTAGTAGGGATGTCCCGATCAGGTTTTTTTGCCCTCGAGTACGAGTCATTTGATTTTGAGTATCTGCCGATACCGAGTCCCGATCCGATACTTCTATAATACATAAAGAAAGCATAAA
>JAUMHQ010000051.1:8956631-8966659 GCA_032361165.1 Enteromius paludinosus | reverse complement strand
ATGAAGGTGTAGTGACTCATGTAAATCCCATATCGCAGTGTTCGTGTCCGCTTGAGGTGGAATATAAACGGCACTGACGATGACTGAGCTTAATTCCCGAGGGAGGTAGAAAGGGCGACATTTGATGGTCAGAAGTTCAAGATTCAGTGTGCAGGAGCGTGAGAGGGGAACAATACTCGCAGCGATCTGAACAATTATTCAAACTTTACAGCTGTTATTACTATCATAGTTATTACTATCACTATCGGAGGTCGTAAAACACTCCTTGTTGAGTTAGCTCTCAGTCCTACGGGGCACGGCTCTCCGTGGTATAGATAAGCCAGGGAGATGGCTTCAACCACCCAACGTTGGCTTCAGCCAACCTCTGTTTGGAGACAGCATTCCCTTTCTGCTGTCCCCCATAGCAGACAAAGAGCTGCTGGGAGCGTCTGATGCTCTGAGTGTGGTCAGTGTAGAGGTGCAGCAAGTGTACAGGACACAATAACTCTAAGGCTGGGTCTGCCACCTCCTGGGGCAGAGCTTGTAGGTTCACTACCTGATCGCGGAGAGGCGTGGTAGGAACCTTGGGCAAGTATCCATGCCGGGGTCTCAAAATAACATGAGAATCAGCCGGACTGATCTCTAGGCACTCTTCGTCAACAGTCCCCCACACTCTTGATGGAGGCCAACGCAGTCAGGAGCGCTGTTTTCATTGTTAGATATTTTAGATCCACTCCGTGCACTCAATAGGTCTTTGCTTGCTGGAATGCAAAAAGCTGACACAGGCAGCCTTGAAAAAGGCCACCAGGCCTGCAGGATCCACAGACAGCCGCCCAGTCAGCGCTATCAGACGAGAGAGCATGAACTTGCAGGAACTCTTTTCAGTAGATCTCAAGCACTCCAACTTCAAAACGAAAGCAGAGGAGATCTCCAGCTCAGGAACGACGAAGGATCTGAAGCGAAAAGCTACAAGTGCACTGCATTCATGCCCTCTTATACTCACATAGTGATGAGGTGCACCTAAATGCAATCAGTGCATGCCAATATTCATTGGCCTTTTATTTGAAGCTCAAAGGCAATTGGTCTCTCTGGCGAGTTCCCATATGTAACGTCGAAGTGATTCGACTGAAAGGGTAACTGCAGCTTGCAATTGCAAACTAGTATTTCCTATTATATTATTTTGTAACAGTTTAATTCAATAGTTCAGACATTCTACTAGCAGTGAGTAACTTTGCAACTAAATGTCAACTAGCAGTCATTAGAGTATTAGTAAACTGTCTGCTTACTCTTTGAACACTTTATTTTGATAGGTTAGGGTACAACCTACAACATACTATCCTTGCAAGCAACTTATTCTACTAACTCTAAACTAAGAGTCTACTTAAAGTTAGTAGACGTACAGTTAATGCAATAATTACGGTAATTAGTTGACATGTAGTGGCAAAATTAGTTAGTAGAATGTATATAATATATAATAGAACTTATATTTAGGGACCAGAATATCAAAGATTCAACTCTTTATAGCTTGGGTAAACGACCAATTACTGTTATAGTGACTGTGGTCATTGGGGCTAAACCTCCAATGCACTACACTGCGGGGGAAGTAAAATCACTTAGAACATCTTAGCAATCGCTTAAGTTGCAGAACCCCCTAAAACTGGATGGAAAACTTGCTAACAAACCTGTAGCAACAACCAACATCATGGCAGTGATTTTTATTTTTTTTTTGTATCTGGACAAGCGCCACTCAGATTCTCTTTATAGGAAATATTGATGGTTTTGTTGGTCTGTGTAAAAACGATAAGCTTTCCTGAAAATCCTTGGATAAGCGCACATATCTGTGATTCACTAAAAGTGCTCATGTTTTTTTCCAGTTGTTGTTTTGGAGATTTTCTGAAAGCTGCACAAAAAATGTTTGAAGGATTAGAAGCGTACTGGGCGATGATGTAGATAACTCAGCCTTCATATCTGTCTCCGCGCATACGGACAGACACAAAAACACATTCTGCGTAGCTTTCAAATTACACGAGATGAAAGACTTGCTTTGGTGATGTGGGAAAACAACTTTTAGTGAGGAAGAGAAAAATATGGTTTTAGCCTTTTAGCCTCAATCGTAGCCTGTGTTTGTGTGATGGGTAGCATTGTGTGGGAGGAAGTTCACAGCCGGGTCTGTCACGATCACCGAATACAACAGCTTCACATGGACTCGTACTGCAACACACACACACACACACACACACACAGACCTTCTTGAGCCATGGAAACAATGTATAACCCCAAGGGCAAAAGAAGCAATTGAGAAAATCTCAAATCCAAATCATTTTCCTCCTCTCGGGTCTCCCACGGTAACCAGAGGCCAGTCCCTGGTGTCTGATTGGCTGACAGGTTTTAAAGGATGGAGTTGAGGTCAGACAGGAGACACAATTACTCAGTACATCTGACCTACTGTGTTTCTGCTCTTTATTACCTTTTCATTCACATCCCTCATCCACCTTTCGTCCCTCTCAGGTTCTCTATCATAGGTTTAGTGTACCACAGAGAGCCGCAGCATCACAAATCTCAGGCTGTTTACTCTGTTGCTATGGAGACTGTTCTCTCTCGGTCCATCTCTCAATGCGCTTGACCTGTCCCTGTGCTCCATCTGAGGGAGAACATGCAGATGACAAAATCTTTCTCCTCTCTTTCTCTTCTTTACGCTCAGATTATTCCCCAAGGTTTACACTGATGGAAACATCTCTACAGGAAGATGATGATTAAGGTAAAGGTGAGAAGGATGAATGAATAAACATAGTGTAGAGTGAAAAATCTTGCAGCATATTTCAGAAATGTAAAGCCTTTCAGAAATAATAAGCTGAATATAAAACCATGGATCCATCAGTGCTCATAATGTCTCCTGGGACTCAACACGCACAAGTGTTTGTCTAAAAGAACAGTACACTCTGACAACCTCTGATATGTTTATTTATAAGAAACAATTTGAAAATCAAACAAATAAAGCTGATAATTAAAAAGAAGCCCCTAAGAGACCATGTATTAGCATTGTTTTTTCTGTTGTTTTATTGTGAGCATGACTTATGATTTTAACATAAAATTGTTTTCTCAATCACAACTCCATTTTCCTGTCACTTTCACACATGCTTGTCAAGATTTCGACATGATATAGAAATTGATCAGGGTCTTCATTTCTTGTCTTGACAAGCTTTTTTCCCCTTATGATTTTTTTTTCTCCTAATTTCAAAATAAGTTGTTTTCTTGTGGTCTCTACATGCTTTCAGTATTTTTGTGAGAATTTAACTTTTTTTTTCTTCATAACCAAATATCACAACTCACCTTCAAAATTATTATTATATCATCATATACAATATATATGATCATTCAGTAATCTAATTTATTTTGTAATCTCAACATTTATTTTTCAACATTTCAGATTACAAAAGTAAGCATCTTAACATTTTTATATATTCTTGACGTCTTTTTTTTATGTAAAGTCAAGTTTTTTTATGATATCAATTTCCTTGTCTAATTATATTACTTGTCTTGTGCTCTCAACTTACAGTAAACTGTCCTGATCTCAACTTTTCTTAATCTTTTCTACATGTTTTCCCAGTCTCAACTTAATTTTGTTGATCTCAACATTTCTGTTTCTTCTCATGGTCGACATAATTTTTTCAAGATTTTTACAATTTATTTTCTCATGATGTCAGCATAAGATGTTCTCTTGAGACACAACTTGATTTTCTTATTTTGACATTTTTTGGGCTAGATCTCTACAAATTGAAGGTTGTGTTCTTGAGAGATATCAGCGTTTCTTGTGATCTCAACATGATTTTTTTTTTCTCATTATCTTGACAGAAACTTGTTTTCCTGACATCTAGACGTGTAAATATTTTCCATGATCTCGACACAAAAACTCATCGGCATAACTCTCCAAAAATGAATTGCTGGGTCCCAGGAGGACACACAAAATTGAATTCAGATCCAGACAGAAGTGCTTCTTCTCTCTTACTCCCAGGTCTTGATGGGAAATGCAAGCTGAGAAACAGAGAGATGGAAGAGGATGTTTGTTCTGTGTATTAATGACGAGTGTTAATCTCTTAAAATGCCTCAATGTAGATTAAATGTGTCTGCTCACTGCGAGCTGACAGCCCTCTGATACCTGCAAGCAAACCTCGATTTTGTGAGCCTCATTTTTTAAATTGTGTATGTAATTATTCACAGTTAACGTGTCAAAGTGCTGTCACATGGAGCAGACTTTCCCTTTAATGCTATCTCTTTCTTACTGTTTCTCAGAGGAGAGTTTGAATGTTGTAAAGCGTCCCTGTGTGAATAAGACCGTGAGAATACTGGCGCCAAGAGACCTCAAAATCTAATCTCATCTCACAAACACAACACGTTATTAAGGATAAGACAAGGTCAACTTGCCATCTTAATAGATAACAACAATAGCAATTACGTGGGTTACAAAGCAGACAATGGTGTGTCTGAGTGGACCTGGCCAGGTCCCACGTGTATGTGTGTGTGTGTGTGTGTGTGTGTAAATTGCAGTGCAGTCTTTTATTCTTGTATGTGTACAGTATATGCTGGATTTACAGTTGATAATCCACCTTCATGTGTATTCTAAACGTATAGAGTTGAATTCTTATAAAATTTAATCAACCTTGGAACTTTAATTATTTGTTCTTGCATTAAATCGAAAGCACCATTTAGTTACTTGTTACCAGATCTGTAATTCTAATAATTTCCTCACAAAAGTACATTACATATACTTAAATGATACATTTAGGTATTACAAAAAATAGTTGCAACACACCTTTGTGGCAAACAGACCCACTTTGTTTTTACATGCATACATAATTTAAGCAATTTATTATATATATAACATTTTAAATATATATATATATATATATATAAAGAGTTAAATGCTTAACATTTGACTAAATTAACAGTTCAAAGTTTTTCATTTACTATTTAAACAATTGCTGTTCACAAGTACTTCATAAAAATGCATTCAAAACCGTATTTCCTCCAGCTATTTCTCCAAAAAGCTGCTAACACTACTAGCCAGTAACTACTTACATTATTCTCTTACACATAATGCAGTTACACCAGTGATTACTGTGATCTCATCTGTAATAATAGTCATAATGTAACATTATTATATCTGATAGAATCTCAAATTGACATATCTCCATCATGTCCTGCGATTAAGCTTTGCAATATCCGCAGTATAATTTCATCAGAACCACCGAGTGCCATAAAAGCATATGAATCTGCTGATGACCTTCATTAGCATTTTATTAGTAATGTCACAAATATAATGTTTTAAAGAAGTTAGTGAGGATTACCCCCTACCCAACCCCCCCAGCCTGCCACATTTACGGTTATCCAGACACAGTTATGATTTAAATAATTTCATGATGATATCTACTGATAGGTCAAACCCTTTCCTTTTTCTCTTTTTCGGTCTCTCTCACACACTCAGACTTCAATAAAATGTCTAACTGCATAGGCTCCGCTCTTGCCTGTGTAATTGGAATCAATAATTCATTTTCCTTCTCTGTTAGCCTCTCATTCAAACGTTCTTCATGCGTTTTAGAGAATGTAGAATCTGTTCGGGAGCAGCGTAATTGAAGAGATTTTTTTTTTCTTTCTTTCTCATCTCATCTTCACCTGTGGTAAGAATGTGGCAGCTCTACTCCTGTAATTATAGCGGAGTTTAGTCAGAAGCTGTTCCATGGGTCTCTTTCAATTGTAGCGTTTTGTTAATCCCTATTTGACACATAACACTGAGGGATGAAAGGTGGGCTTTCTTTTTGGGAGTCCTAATCTTATTCATAGTGCATTAGTGAAAAAAACGCCCTGAAATGACCCGTTCTGGCGGTCTGCAAATAAAACAATATTTAAAGGATTACAGATGTGTTTAATGACACCTTGGAAAGGATTTAGGTGTCATTTCATTATTATTGTGACAAAAATATATATAGATCATCATAACCTTTTTATATGAGTAAAACGTTTATTTTTTCCATTTTATCAAGCCTGGAAATAAGACTTTCGGACATAAAATTAAAGTATGTTATATACCTTACATAGCAGGGCCATATTAAACCTTCTATTTTTTCCTTTCTTAATTTTTATAATAATTTATATGATTTATATGTATAATATAATAACTGTGTAATTTTATTATTATATTAAATTACATTTTAATAAGTAATAAGTAATGTCATGTCAATTTTAAGGATTATTTTTATGAAAATGGGTTTCATTACATTTAAATAATGTACATACATTTAAAATAATTAAATGAATATTTATTTATTTATTTATTTAAATCATTTAGAATGACTGTGTTGTGTATTTACATTTTTCTGGTGAAAAAAAAATTTTTTTCCCCCCTGATAAATATATCTTTAAAGGTAATGTTAATTTCATTAGTAGTAATAGTTCGATCATTACATTGAAGTGCTACTACAATTTCTTTAAGTTATGTTAAACCTTTATTTTGACGGGTTGCTTTGAAGAATTTCAACTTTTTTGTTTGTATATGTATAACAGTAGTTTATCTCAAACGAAACAATAAAACGCTTATAAAGTGACTCTTAGAGTGTTCTATAAACCATTGTCCCACATGCTATGCTAATCACTGACACTAGTTTTCTGTATTAAATAAAGAATAAGGCTCTAATATCATTTTAAAAGGTTGTACTTGGATCTCAACAACTAACACACAAAGCTCAAGAACAGTGGCAATGAACAAATGTACAAAGGTCTTAACATCACAACACAAGCACCACCAGACAATAATGACAAAAGAACAAACGTTTCAACTAAATGTCAGCAAAACAATCTTATAACAGTAAATTCATAAATTATTCATAATGCAGCACACATGCTGAGAACGCACAAACCATTAACATTTCTTCAATATAGTTCTGTTATTCTTTAAATTAATGTTATATGGTCTTCTAAAAGTCCCGGCCGTCGAGCTGCTATCCTGTATCATCTGTGTCTAGGTTCATCTGGCATTTGAGTCTGAGTGGAGTCTCAATCCGCACACCTACGATGACTCACAACTTAACATAGAAGTGAGTTTATGATTGTGTGGCAAAGAGCATTCACGCTAATCAATCAGGGCAGGCATTTCGCACCTCTGTCTACCAAGAACATTTTTCATACGAGGCTTGAAACAGTTCGATAAGTGTCTGTGGAAGTAGCAATATGTAGACTAGACTCGGAGGACAAATAAATCAATGAAGCCTGATAGCACTGCCAGGAAAGACAGAAACATAGAGAGAAAGATGAAATAGATAGAGAGAAGAGTTTGCATTAAGCATAATCATCTGCTGTGCTATTATTTAGAAATGTATATTCATACTTTTTTTTTTTTTTATCTAGAAAGGTGAAGTTTATAAATCCTGAAGTCTACTTAACATCAGTTTGAATACTAATTTAATAAATATGCACCGTTTAGTGATTAATAAGGTACAATGGTGGTCCTTTTCCTCCCATCTAAGAAAAAAATTCATACATTTTAAATATATCATTGACATCATTCACCTTTAAATATATAGATATGATATAAAGTCTATCAAAGAAGTGTCTGTGCCCGTTTCTCCCGAGACAGGTGAAGAATATTGCTTCTGGAGCGGAAGGCAAAATTAAAGCCACATTAAGATGACGGTAAATCTACTGGTTAAAAACAGAGCTGGAGTCAGACATAGTGGGCGGAATAGATTTTCAGGCATGACGACAGTCGCTGCCAATCGCAGCGCAGAGATGTGACAGAAAGCAAATCAGGCGGCAGAGTGGCTCTCCCACACTTCACCTGTACAGTCTCTCCGTGAACAAACTTTAAGCCATTGATCGCTCATAAACCCACCAGCTGACAAGCAGATGGAGACCATGATAGTCCTTGGAGTACGACAACTACTGTACGTGAGACAGCAATGGACACGCGTACGAACGCCTGACCTTACACACATCCTGTTGCTCTTTATCTCCAAACAAAGCACAGGCCTTGCGTAGGTGTGCGTAATTAGAGGCTCTTTGCTGTCAGAGCGTCCTGTGGCCAAACAGACAGCTGCATTAGATGGGCTATGAGCCCCTACTCCACACTCTCACACTCCTTCACATGAGACACTAATTAAGAGCCGCATATAATAAGGCAGAGAGAGGGAGGCACCGGGATAGAGAACGGTCGGAAGACGCAAAGAGGATGGAGAGGATGCACAATTACACAAGCCCAGCATCAACTGCAGCCCTCTCCCCTGGGGAAGAGACACAGAAAGATGATTGTGTCCAAATATAATTTCCTGTTCTCAATATAGTGGTTTCATTACCTCAACAGTTCTCAATTTTATCTCCGTACACTACAAATTATAGTGTAAAACCAATCCTCTGTCAGATTTTCTCCTTGAGGCATCGTCGGTGTTCTTTCTTGCTACTCTAGACGTCACATTTGTACATAGACAACTTTGGAACTCCGGGTAGCTTGCCTGCTCTTATTGGATGATCGTAACGATATTTGCACTTTTTCAGCTTTTAAGGTCACAGTGCACAAAGTGCACGGCATAAAACGTTCCTTTTGTGTTAATAAGTGAGCATTTCCACCTCAGTTCTGCGCTAACCCCACATCTGACCCTTAGGGGTAAAAATCTTGCCCGATTCACTCGACTTGATCTCAACAGATTACATTATCCAAGCCTATGAGGCCACACACAGAGTTCAGAAAATCTCCAATGAGTCACAGATTGTCTGAGTGTGTACGTGCGTGACGCCCCAAGGGTTTAAAGCAAAAGTCACCTTTTTTGTCTCACATGGTTTAGCGGGGCAGGCGAGGACGTGCTTTGCTGCTTTAACAGAAATCACAAACACCCCAGCGCCAAAAGTTATTATTCTCAAAGTCTGCTCGGTGCTGAGCAAGCTACATTTATCCTATATTTCATCAGAACACACACACAGTTTGAGACCATGCCAAATTGTGCACTCTGCTGTTTAAGTTGGTTTACCCTGAATGCACCCGAGAGGCAGGACAGAGGAAGCACATTAAAAACTGCAGAGTGACAGCAGCTGAGAATTACCTCAGTGTGAGGCAAAGTCTCTCTCGCTCTCTTCTACTCGCACACGAATGCCATAGGCCTTCCATTCGTGGTCCTGAAGACTGTGGGTAATTCATTAGTAGAGTTATTATCACAGTGCTGAGATAGATTTTACTGCCAAGCTTTGATATTGGCATCCAGTGGTGATCCATATTGATGGCTTCATCCGTGCGATACTTGAGACATGATGGAGCATGCAGAACTTGCAATTATGTTCATATTTACCCTTCGTTCTTTGGCAACAAAGAGGTTAAATGCCTTCTGTTCCTGTGGATTTATGGGAATCACGTCATCTGGGCAAATTAATTGACTAAATGTAACTGTGGCTCTTCAAGGCCAAGAAGAGAAATGAAATACGTATTAAACGAGAGAATCATTTTTACTTTGTTTTCTCGTTCCTCTGTGATGCAATAAAGACCAACGTGTTTCAACAGTGATTAAACACAGCAGGGATTCTATCAGTCTCCACAGCATCTAAGCATAATTAGTTGTGCACACACACACACACACACACACAGGCGTCACACACCTACCAGTGGCAGTCCTGAATCATTGGGGTCCTTGGTGGAATAGGACATGACCAAAAAATAAAAAACTGCTCCATAATTCATTATGCAAGTCTAAGTTGAGAGTCTAATACGGTTGTTTAGAGTAAAAGTGGACTCTAATTGAAATCTGATTTCAATTTAACATTCAAATTGACCTTATAAGTAAATATGTGACCCTGGACTACAAAACAAGTCTGAAGTGACTGGGGTATATTTGTAGCCATAGCCAAAAATATAGATTTTTCTTTCATTAGGATATTAAGTAAAGACTAGGGATGTAACGGTATTGTAAATACCGTCGTACCGCAATATCAAATTTTTTTGATAATACCGTGGTCGCATGACTCGATAAAATGATAGGTCTTCTGAGAAAAGTTTGCTCAGGCGAATGGAGCGAACG
>JAUMHQ010000051.1:8939472-8956531 GCA_032361165.1 Enteromius paludinosus | reverse complement strand
CCCTAAAAGCGACTAGCGACAAATCTAGAGACTTCTTGGACAAACCTCAGCGAGTCTCCGGTACTGCTGCGCGAGCTTGAGCTCCTTTTCACAGCGCGAGCACACCTCTCTCTGCGTCTGTTCTGTTTAGCACGCGGCTGAGAGGAGCAGGGCTTTCAGTTAAAATAGCTTATCATAAATATATTCAAACTACATTTCTGATTAGTAATATGCATTGAACTTCATTTGGACAATTTACTTTATTTTTTATTTTTTTCAGTATTTAAATTTTTTGCACTCTCCGGTTCCATATAGTCAATTGATTGTATCTCTGCCAAATATTGTCATATCCTAACAAACCTTATATCAATGCTTATTTATTCACCTTTCAGAGGATGTGTAAATCTCAATTTTTTAAAATTTAAACTTAATACTGGTTTATATATAGAAACACACAGATATTGTTATAAGAAAAAGTTGCACTTGTGACATCAAAATATATATATTTTTTTTTCAGTGGTTGATTCATAAACTACACGATCCAATATGTGACAGTATAGACCGTATAGAGAGAGGAAGCATGTTCAACTGTGCATCTCAGCCTGCAGATTTTATGCCCATGTTTATTAATAATTATTAATTAATCACACAGGGCGTAAGATGAGGACTCTCAAAGGGAATCTCTCTGACTTTTAATCTTGCATCGAGCACACCTTTTGTTCCCTTCACGCACCCATTAAGAGCCAGTTTATAACTTAACACAGAGCATTAGACCACATCAATTATTCAACACCTGCAATTACATATTTATGAATTCAGATAATTGCATTTTTAATGTAGCAGATGTCAGACTCATCTAGTGCACTTAATGAATTTGAATGACAGGTCTATACGCGCCGTAAGTGTGCGGAAATAAATATATATATATATAATGGTGTTTTTTCAGTGAAGCACTTCTGGAGTTCTAATTGTCTCAGAATAGCTTGTTAGCATTCAGCGCTCTATGCCGGCATGTCTTTGAATTGCGCTGTCGTGCAACACACCACCAGCTCCCTAACTGCTGCTTTCAACTCCATAAATCGTCTAGAGACTATTTTGTCAAATGCCTCCCTGTATCAAATTCATGTTGCAAAGGATTTGCTGGCTGTGTCACCCGTGTTTCAATGAGCTTCCTGATTTTCACGGGGAAGACATTGTCTTGGGTAATAATGGCACAAGTACAGCTGCACCTATTGCTGTTTTCCACTTAAGCAGAAAGCTGACATTCTGAATAACATGACTTAAGGCGATACAGCACAGGTCTCGCTCCATTACTTCTATCTAAGTGACCGTGCTATAGGCCAGAGCTGTGCCATTTCCTTGGCTTCATTTCTGTGCTCGCAGTTGGCACCGGTTTGACAGTTTGGGCACCAAAGCCTTCACATTCAACTATTATCCTGGAACTGGCGGAACGACAACAAAAAATTATAATAACTATGACAGATGTCACGGTTCCAATAGAGCTGGCACTAGAACCGCCTGGGCAAAGTACAGCAATTGCACACAGACAAAAAGACAGAGTTAAGCTCACTTGTACTTTACTGGAGACAGTTAAGACAGAACCAAATTCTTCATTTCCAGAGGAAAATATGAGTGGGGCAGTGCAATACTTGCACTGATGAGAATGGTAAAGTGTTTCTTTGTGGTTCCTAAGGCATTCTGAACGGTTCTTGGCAAGCTGCTGCTACAGTTGCTAAAGCATTCTGGATAGTCACTTCCTGGTTCAAGTCACTTCTCTATTATATTCTGGTCTTCAGATAAGGCTTAGTATTTCAGTGAATGTCTCTGGGAATTCTTTTGCCTGTTTTAACAAAGTCTGATTAACTAAGTAAGACGTACTTGCATTATAGAATTGCATTTACCTCCTTTAAACTTGAGCAATTGTTATAATGATAACTATGAGAAAAAGGTATCCTGATAATTGCCTTGCAGTTGTTATACCTCTGTCTGAGCAAAATTTAATAGGATATACTTAACGTAATTATATTGCGCTTTTCTTAGTGGTTCAAATTAGGGTTGTCAGTACATTCAAAAAAAATGTTAAAGTAATTATATACTCATTAATATCCATATAGTAATGTTTGCTGAAAAAAGGCCCCCAAATGAATTATTTTTATTGCACATGAAAGTACTGAATATATGAAAAGTGGTTTATTTGATATATTATTATATTATATTATTAATATTTTTTTGTAATTATGTACAACCAGAGGTAATGTTTAATTGCTTTAATTTTCTATTGCATTTTCTTTGTAATTAATCACAGTAAATGAATGTTTAACTGACAGACCCATTTATTTATTAAACCAGCCGTACAATGAGACTCTCTTATCTATGTAATTGTATACCGTCTATGACTGTAAAGAATATGAGCGTTTTTCTGGCCACCATAAAAATAAAGAACCTATTGCAGCTAGCAGCCAAGTCGAGGAGAGTGTTTCATCAATCAACGCACACACACACACACACACACTCAGAAAAAATCTAATCACGGCCGTAATTCATCTGCATTTTAGCTGATTTAGAGGGACTGGCTGTTGGGAGCTTGCTGGTTTGGTTATTACTGTTAACGTCTTCATGCCCTCAGGACTGGTGAGTATCCTAATGCGCTAATGCCATAGAGAAACGCTGCTCCCACCCTGTCCTATTAAAGACAGAAAACCCATTTGACAAGCTAACATGTGCCGTATCCTCCACTGAACTCTCCGCTACAGGCTTGATGTCACTGGCTAACACCCACCCCCTATGTGAATTATTCGGTAGACATTTTCTAGCTGCTAGCTGCATTGGCAACGCTCTGATTTCTGAGTTGTCTTCGGATGACTCAGGTCCGTTCGAAATGCAGATTTTATGAGCGGTGGATGTCAGGCGTACGTTGGAGAGCCTCCAGTAGGAAATGCGCTAGTAGCCGCCAAATTAAAATAAGGAAATAAACCTGTGGGTTTGGAGCTAGCACGTTCTGCAAAGTTTGCACAATCAAAGACGCCCTTGTAAATGCCCAGGCTGTAATTCACCGGACGCATTATTAATCTTCGCATGTCACGGCTAGCGGCGAAACAGGGTTAAAATATCTCTCTGACAATCCTTTTCATCTGAGGGCACTTGCATACTTCAGCAGATCTGCGGATTGTATAAAGAAACGGCATGGGTTGAATAAAAAAGGATGCAGATTTGTGTGTGTATCTGGAAAAGTGGTTGTGTGTATACATTAATGTGTGTGTGGCCCTTGATGCAATCATAAATTATGAAGTGGAGGCATGATGTCAGTGTCTCTTTATTTGTGGTAATGCGCTGGAGAAGATGTACACTGGGTGCCTGCCAGGCACACCGAGTAAAACTTTAAAACTCACACACCCTCCCTTCCTCTCACACCTTAATAGTGCAGAAGTGGGCACAGACTGAGAAACCAGCCTAAAGGATGATTGTAATTGGTTTTAGAACTTATTCAATTCACCATCTTGAGGTCTGTTACTGGCACAAGGTGTTTTGTGGCTTTTGGTCCATGTTTGTTAGTTTTGAGGTTAGCATTTTTATGCCAGCATGCTCCTAAAAAGCTCTCGTAATACATTTTATAGCAGTCACATTAGCAGCATTTACATTTTGCAGTTACATTTTTGGGGGAAAATGGTTCAGATATACCGATGAGTCATTTTGCACTAAACAAATTTTATTCAGTGTAACACACTATGAATAAATAAACAATAGTCTCAAGCTAGCAACTGCATGCGGCAAAATTGTGGTTGGTTTGACTTTTGTTGAACTAATGCTAATGACTAGCTGCTTGCATGAAAATGAAAAAAGTGTTAGTCATTTAAAATAAATTTTTTTTGACTAAAATAAAAGTTAAAATTTAAATTTAAATAACAAAACAATTAATAAAAATGTATTAAAATTCTGTAAAATTGACAAATTAGCTTAGATTTGAAGAAAATAAAAAAATCTTAAAAGACATACTATGATTTAAATAAAGTTCATACATTGGAAATTAACACTGGAGAGAAAATTCATCTTAATTTTGGTCTTAAGCTTATTGTGGTTATTGTGAAATAAACAACATGAATCTGTCCAGAAATACGGTTTTAAACATGGTGATTAAAGAAAACAGGCGACCACAAAAAGTGGAGGGGGATATGGATTGAAGGAACATTTCCAAGAATATTTTATTCAAGAAAAAAGATAAAGCTGATAGGAAGAGGAAGTGAGAGAAAGCCAGGACAGAATTGCTGAGAGATAATGAGCAGGAATATGCTGCCCCAGACTGTCTAACTGTCTTAGGTTCTCATTAGCCATCCACAATGCATAAAAACACAGTAATTCATCCATTCGCAGAGCCTGGGCCTTCCTCACATCCATCCTGTTTAACAATACTAGCAATGTAACATCCTTTAGACATGATGAGAAGCCCTTGTAGAAGGACTGCAAAGTTTTAATTACAAATCTCTTTTTTTTCGTCAGTCTGCAAATTGTTTGAGATATAATGATTATATATTCTATATGTGCTATATATTTTTGTATTCAGATAGGTTAAGAAAAAAAAAAAAAACATAATATGACTAAATGAAAATCAGGTTGGGAAAAATGACAGGCCGGTTTTATAATAGATCAGTTACACATACAGACTAATGTTTATTCATTCAGATCAGTTACGAACACCTTTTAATATTGTGTGGGAGGTTTAATCTCATTTTGAATGACATAGCTATAATGAAATAGTCGAATTATGCTGAGGGAAAGAAAAACATTATGCTGTGCCTTTAGTGATCGCAAGACTAATGTCGGGTTATGTCAACAAGTGACTATAATCTGAAGAGAAGGCGAGGATAAAATAGCTGCCATAACAGAAGCCTGACTAATACAAGTCAAATTTGATCCAGTCAGGTAAAAATTTGAATTAGATGGGTGCTAATAAGGCTAATAAGAGTCTGAACACACAAAGATAGCAGAGTGTGAGAAGCTATACGAGTACATCCCTGTAATTTCTATCTAGGAACTTTTAAATCATGTCAGGTAATAAAAGGGAAACATAAAATTGCCTGTGTTTAATGACCAAACAGATAGACAACTAACCTCTTAAGGCTTTAGGCGGTAATTAGAAACAAAAACCCAATCAATGTCTGCTTTTAATTAACAAACATTGTCTGATTGGCCAGTTGAACAAAAGCTGATTTACTCTGAACGACTCCCAAGTTTTGTCACTTACATGATGACAATATAATTCCCCCAAATCTTGTTTGTAGTCATTACTGAGTGATTAGAGTCAATCAGTGGGCTGAAACACTGCAGACCCTCAACAAAATCAACGTTAAGTAAATTGGACTTTAATACCAGGAAAAGTACACTGAAATGCGAACAAAGCCTGCATGTATTAAAGCTGTAAAAATCTATTTTTAATTATAAGTGTTAATTAAGAGTAAATTATATTTACTCTTCTAGATGGAATGAGTATATCGGCTTTATTGTAATGAAAACAATGTGCAAAAGTCTTAAACGTCCTAATGTCTTTCTTCTTGGTAGGCAGACAGACAGATACAGTATATATATATATATATATATATATTTGTTTGTTTCTTTTGTTTTGTGATGAAAGGTTTTGAGATTCACTTATAAAAAGTCTCAACTAGGACAGCATCTTAGGAAACATACAAGGAAGAACAAATTGGATGTGTGTTGGTATTTACTCCAAACCAATCATTTTACTCTGAACTCCTGTTATTAGTAAACACTGAGCTGCCTTGCCTTGGGAGAGAAGCAGGCGCGGGATTGTCTTTTCCCAAATAAAGCCGTAAGGAGTTAAAAAGCCAAGAATAAACGCACCTCCAGTGTCATATCAGTCCACAGGTCTTCAATTACTTCACCAGTAACAACAACAAAGATGAATTAACAGAGACTGTTGATCCACACCCCTATGCGCAAATCACAAACGTACATCACGGGAGCTTGCGATTATGGCACAGTAAGGGCAGTTGTCTGTAAGGACCCCCAGCACTAAGGTAAGTTATCATAGGGTGGGAAAAAAAAGTAGTAGTTTGGTGGCAGCATCGGTGGCAGGTCGGTGTAATGGACTGCCAAGTTGCTGCTCAGAGGTTGGTGATTGATGCCTTGGTGTTGATGAATGCTAACACACACCCGCCCAAGTTAGTGGTGAGGTGACAGCTTTATTGATAAATGAACAGTGGGACATGTGGAGCTCATCAATCTCAGCCTTTTTAGCCAAAGAATAAAGTCCCTCGTTGCCACTGGCGACCCCGTCCGCTCCCGACAGGCTAAAACAGAGCTTCTTTCATGGACGGTTTTTGAAATTAACTCTCACTAGGGACCAGTTGAGATCAAAGATTGTAATGCAGCATGGACAAAAGAAAAACAGGAAAAGTCAAATGAATTAAAACTGTTGTCCGATGCATGTCGGTGACTGTGGGCATCAAATGGATTCCAGCACAAACTTAATTACTTCATTAGGAAGATAGAGTCCTTTATTTCAGCCCTCAATATTAATAAATAAGTATCATCATTTAAAGCAGTGACATTCAGCTTGAAAACAAAGATTGAATGCTTTCATTTATTTATCTCAATCTGCAATCGAGTTTCCCTTGATCTTTACATAGAAATCCCTGCAAGAACTTCTAATGAACAGCCCAGAGAAGGGGAAAAAAAGACTCTAAATCATTTTAGACGGAGCGAGCGAGAGAATAACAGATTAAAATGGGGCAGAGAGAGAGCGGTTGAGCGAGAACGATAAAAAGGATTGTTGAGGAGAACAGAAAGGTGACACCCTGGCAAAGATAGGCTGTGTTTCTGCCCTGAGAATGTCAACGCTGTCAGGAAGCTGGAAGGAGCAAGAGAACGAAGAATTTGTAGAGATTAAGGACAGCGTTGGCCTGCAGTCTGACCAAAGCGAGAGATGATCACACACATACCCAGACATCTGCACAAATATATCAGCCATGCCACATTGCCACAGACCAGGACCACAGGGAGAGCAGAAACACTACAGATTGATTTATCGCCAAGCATTCAGGCATGCGCGCGTCCCAAATCGTGCACATGCGAGCAAAAACGCACTCTTTCTGCTAAAATTACATTAGCTCACAATAAAAGTGTACAAACTAAAAAAACTCATCCAAACACACGCGCCGTAATCTCAAATGACATGACGCCTCATGGGCCTGGCGAGCTACAGTGAGCACGGATGACTTCATTGAGACAATTACCCCAATTAAACGCAAATGTCATAATTATCATACACAAGCGGAGCTGTTAGAGAGACCACGCGGCTGTTCTCTCTTGAAGCCGGCGCATCTGTCGAACGCCCGCTTTCTTCTCCCGACTGAACTTTAATAATGACGGCTCTGAGCGTTTTATTTGCCGTGCCGCCTTTGTCTTGATGCTGTCACCAACTGTCAGAGGCAGGAGGGCTTTGATCACAGACCTCGGTGTATTCGGCAGCCATTGAATGGTTGAATAGCTTCTGCCGGGACGGAACGGAGAGAGTCTGGAGCTTTCAGACAGGAAGGGCGAAGTGGAGGAGAGCGGAACTCAATCGGCGGGGGGCGTTCTTACGGCGTAACACTCATTCAGATCCATTCAGAAAAGCACAAAGGGACAGGAAAGGCAAATAGGGAGAGACTGAGTCGGTATTCATTGGAAGAGAGATTAGATCAAGATTGCTACACAATGTGACAGGGGCTTAGTCTTTGACAGCAGTGTTCGCACAAAGCAACGTTCTTTCAATTTGCCGATCAACAAAGGAGACGGGCAGCAAAATGTAAAGAAAATGGCCTCGGTGTGTTAAATCAAACAACTCACTCACCATTGCAGGTATGAACGATTGGTTCTGCGCTGAAACCAGACTCTACTTTAATGGGTTCGTGTTTTGGACGATGTGGTTTTGGACACAGAATGAAGTAGGGATGTCCCGATCAGGTTTTTTTGCCTTCGAGTCTGAGTCAGAGTCATTTGATGTTGAGTATCTGCTGATATCGAGTCCCGATCCGATACTTCTATAATACATAAAGTAAGCAAAAAGAAGAGTGAAGAAACAGATACAGGATGTTCATTATTCTTATTTTAACATACAACTCTGTTAACAAACAGAGCACTTCTATGCTTGAACTATCAAGTATAAATAACATAATCTTTCTTCAATTTTGGACTTTACTGCAAAAGTACATATTAAAAAAAGTTTAATGTGTGCTATCTTGGCTGTAATGTCCTGCGCCTTCGCACTGTCACAGGACATTTTTTCTCTCCTCTTCAAACTCTCAGGTTTGTTTTCCACCTCTTGCAATCCCAAGTTTACGTATCTCTTGTTATGGCAATGTTTTAGGGCTGCACGATAATCATTGCGCGATATGTTTTGCGCATCTTTGCGGTTCTGTAATCAGCAGAATTACTGACAAGATGTGCAATACATATCGCGCAATGATTATCATGCAGCCCTAAATGTTGTTGTCATCAGCTTTATAATACCTCCAGACCGCAGACATACGCTTCAAGCTGATTCCGTGTTCTACTTTAAACCAATAGCATCTCTGCAACCAAGCGATGTCATGCCGCACGCGTTGCTGTTCCTGTGGAGTCAAGGGGTCTAATTCTGTGCCACCACATAACTACAGATGTGTTAAAAAAAATTTTGAGAATATATATACATATATTTAAAGTCCTGATCGGGAGGTAACGTCCGATTCCGATCGAGTCTGAAATCACGTGATCGGGCCCGATTTCCGATCATGAGATCGGATCGGGACATCCCTAGAATGTAGCATCACCCAAAATCTAAATTTTTTGGTTATACAGTACGTGAGTCAGATCGACTTTTATATCCGGTAATATCAGTTTCAAAATTGATAAGACAAATGGGTTCGGTTTCTTTGTAGTAAAAACATGCACATGATTACCAAAAAAAAAAATAATTATGCAATAAGAAAAAATGTGTAAACTACAATGGAAAAACTTTTACAGAATAAATTCCACCATGCGCATTAAAATACGTATATGTAATTACACGCAATGTGACTTTTTGAGTGACCATCGGACCGATCTTGTTTATGGCATCTATAGGTTGCTTTTGTCATTCTGAAATGTCTGAACAAAGCCTGTCATCAAAGTATTTCTATATGATTACGGTCTTACTCAACTGCTTTCCCCGACAGAGCTGGCATCCACCTCTGAAAGCAATGACCACAATTATTGTGGTATGTATTGTATTGTGGTATTTTTTTATAAATGAAAATTATTATATTCAGTGTCTTCTCCTAGTTTTCTTAGAGATATTTAATGCCAGTTTATCAGGATGTGACTATTTTGTTCTTTTTGACTCACTGGATGGCTGTGCTTTACTCTTAAATGTTTTATGTTATGTTCTAGTTTTGCACATAAGTTAAATTTGCATCTTTGGATGGAAACATAGCCAGTAACTGCAAAATGTAACTAAATGTTTGATTGCATGCAACGACATGTCAACTAGCTGTCATTAGAGTAGTAGACTGTCTGCCTAATAACTTACACCTTATTTTGATGGGTCCACAACATACCGAGTGATATACTGACCTGAGAAAATTTTGAAAAAGTATATGTCAACTTATTCTACTAACCCTGAACAGTCCAATCTGAGAGTTAGTAGACATGTAGTGGCAATTGAATGAGAATTAGTTGAGATGTAGTTGACATGTAGTTAGTTAGTAGTGGAGAGTCTAAAACCATATACTGTACTCTTAATTCAATACAAATTTTGCATTGAAGACCTTTTTATATTTTTTGTTTTGTGTGTTATTTCACAGAAAAAACTCAGAATATAAATTAAATTAATATAAATTAAAGTCAGAATATAAGAGTGAGTACACGACGTAAATTTCCTTTAAATGTATTCTAGAAACTAGAACTTTGGAGGAAATGGAATGAGCGAAATTAGTATACTAATGCTCACAAAAAACATATTTGCTCTCGGATTTACTCGGATTTCCCAATCGACTGCACTTCTATCAAGATGGCAAACAGTTGCACAAGGGTATAGGTGAGGGTCACAACAGTGTTAGTAGAGCTGACACAACACTGCTGATCGGAGTCAACACACTGTTTTCTCTCTGTGTGTTTAATGTTTGCCTTTGGGAGATGAGGCCCATTGGTCCAGTACGAAAGGACAGTGTTTCCGTGACAGGTCAGCCAACTGTCAGACCGATGGACTCTCCATATAGCCCTCATTTCTCATGACTTGAGTGAAAAACACGAACACTGGCAGCAGGCAGGCCATCATTCCCGCAATCCGTCAGCGTGCTCGTAAAGCGGCCCATGATGTCGACTCTGATGCATGTTATTCTCCATTCTGATACAAAATGAAAAATGAATGAAGACATAACTGTCAAAGAGATAATGGCAAATTACAAGGAACGGCATAGAGAACGTAATAGCCTACATTGTGCGCTTTTTCTCATAATCCGAAATATGTTTATGGGCTGTCATTTTTCAGTGTTAGTGAATATTAAAACCTGCAGCAAATGTATAAAGAACGTTTCCTGACAGTGCGGCGAGATGGGTGAGTTATGAGTTATGGTGATGTCTGATCAGCACTGGCTGTTTGTTTTCCTTCAGATGGCGTGAACAGCAGGAGTTCGTGTTTAGCCTAAGTTCTATGCTTCTCTTCTTCATCAGATAGCCGTAAACGATGGCGCTAACTGGCTTACGCTCATTTCAGCAGATCTGATGCTGCACTTAATTGACCTTCACAGCCTTTAATGAGGTAAACATACACATTGCTTCTGATTGGTTGCCTGGTACAAAGAGGAAATACTGGCACATGAGTTGCTGACAAGTGTGCGGTGGATCTGGTGACCCATGCGGGTGAAATGTGTTAATGGGACATTGCTGGTGTGATGTGAAAGTAGAGCTAATGTGAAACGAACTTGCAGACATCCAGCTGTCCTTCAGCGCATGTGTCCATGCAGGTCAGCTCTTTGAAAGGTCAGGATTATACTAAAGGCAGAACGCTGTGTAACTTTCTCTATGGATCACAGGCATCAGCCTGGAGAGACCTGAGAGACGGTACAAAAATTAACATAATTGATTAGGAACAGATGAATACACAAACACCTTCCTGAAAAGCACACGGGTCAATGATGTGCACTGCCATTAAAAAGTTTGGGGTCAGTAAATTTGTTCTAATTTGAAAGAAATGAATACCTTAATGCAGGAAAGAAGCAATACGGTGATAAAAAGTGACAGTAAAGTAATTCATGATGTTTCTTTTTATGGGGAAAAAACAGTTCTTTCAAACTTATCTTTAGGATGTTTTAAGATTTAGAATCCTAAAAAAAGGTATCACAGTTTCCACAAAAATTTTAGACGGGACAAGTTTTTTTTTACATTGATAATAATTCTTGAGCACCAAGTCAGCATGTTATAGTGATTTCTGAGGGATGACAGCAATGGCTTTATAAAGCACATTAAAGAAAAATATGTAGTTTCTTTTTACATTAATTTAATAGTTAAATCACATTAATAATCAAATTTAAATTGTTATAGTATTTTCTATTAATGCCTTGGTGAACCAAATGAACTTCTTATATATATATATTCTTATATATGTATATTCGCACTCCTTGAATATGTGCTGAGTGTACAATCCTTATTTGTTAAAGGTAAAAAGTAGATTTTGCAAACATGAATTATTTAAAATTATGCATAAATATATTTATTCATACAACATAATTCATAAATATTATATGAGTCAGTTTAGTTGAACAAAATTTTCTAAGAAATAAGAATATGAGCTATTTGTCATCACCATGATTAAAGGACAGTTTGCTCCCCTAAAAAATTTCAAAATGATTTTTTTTTTAGACAAAAAGTAAAAGCATGTTTATTATGAATCATTGCATTTGTGAATAATTTTTAAATGTACTCCTGAGTTTAACAGATACAACAAAAAAACTGCATTACATCATTGACACAAATCGTTGGCTGGTTTTTATGCCAGGCTGATTTTTATCTTATCTAACTGCTGGTTTTAAATGTGTTTTGGTTTATAAGCTGGTGAAATAAACCACATAAGACCAGCAAATAAATTAGCTCAGGCTGGGTTATGTTTTTTTTCCCAAGCTGGGCAGGCCAACATCTTTAACCTATATATAAGTTATTTATTATTGCAGGCAGACAAAAATGGATATGAAAAGTCATTTGAGACCGGATTCAAAGACCACAACAAATAACTGAACGTTGTCGCTTTATCTTTGCCTTTTCAAATGTTAATAAAATGCCGGGTTGCTATTCACTATGATATGTAAATACTCCCTCCTGAAATGGCATTCACATGGAACAGTAACATCATCGGGTTAGATAAGAGCCACTTCCTGATGAATATCAAAGGTTTGCTACCTTTGTTCATCAGCTGAGGCGATGGCTGTGGCAGTGGCAAAACTAGATCAGTACAAAAGGTGAATTCCCCATGACCAGGTACAGAAACACACAGACAGACAGCGAGTACGATTCATCAAAAGGAGGGATCTAAGGATGTGCCATCCACAGATATTAACAGAATGAAGAAACGCAGACTTGTTTTTTTTAAGTCTTTTCAAAACTTTCCGTGCATGTGATGCAATTCTTACACTTTGTGATGATGTAACAATCGTATTTAGCCAAATTAGCAGAAAGAAGGATGAGTCAGACTCAGAAGCAGGCTTTATGCCTGCTGTTATTGGATGCAGTTTGTAAATAAATCAACAGACATTTCAGAAGTCAATTCATCTTAAGGTTTACATTTCTGTCCACCGATAGCAAACTGAATTTCAGCAGGCTTTTTGGCAGAGCTGCAGGCTTTTGAATACGTGGCTCAGATAAACTAATATTCTGAGCTCAAGGATGCAGATTTTTGCATTTTTTTTGACCTGGACATTTTTTGCGAGGAGGAGGGGGGAGCCTGCTGACAGTGAGGAGATACTGAGTAAGGTCGACTTTAGAGCGAGACCTCTCCGGAAACACCAGTTATCGCTACTGACACTTTACTAGAAGAAGGTCGAACTCTGCCAGTCATCTCACCTGCCATGAAACGAGTCTGACACCATCCTCAATGCCACACATGAATAACACATACAAAAGCAGAATACATTGGGTAGTTAATGAAGCTGCAGTCAGCCTCCATATCTGGGAACTGAGATTTTGCCAAATCAAATGTTTGCCTGGACATATTTGTTGGTTTATTTGTTGTTTATCTTAACAATAAAATAATAAAATTGTAAAAGTTTATTATTTTCAGTGGTAACAAATAAAATGTGCATCATGCTAATAATTTCACTATTCTAAATAAAATGTTCTATTAGTGAAATTGATCAAAACTGCAATGCATGTGTTGCAAATAGAATATTCCCATAAGATTATGAGTAGAATGTTTCAAAAAAATTGTAAAATGGAAGTAGCAACAAATGTTTCTAACACATTGTGATTGATTTACAGCTATGCGAATTATCACCAAAAAAAAGTAGGTTGGATGTAGGTTGTAAGAAAAAAGCAGACGAGGTCAAAATAAAAATAAAAATGATAAAGATGACAACAAATATATATGGCATGATAAAATATTAGCCAAGGATGAAAAAAAAACTAACAAATTATCACTGATCCCAACATTCTGTTGAACAAACGTAGCTCTATCAGGACAGGATTAGTTTCGAAAATTAGCAATTCGAGTGGGACTGAGAAGATCCAAGAACAATCACATTAATCCCAGTCCTGCTCGACTAAACCATCATTTCAGCAAATGGAAGTGATGGAACGAGAGAAAGAAGAATAACATAAGGAAACAAAAGATGGTAGAGGGCAGAGAGCCCCCCGAGACCGATGAGAGAAGATTGCAGGAGGAGATACAGTGGTACCTTTGAACTGTGTACTTAGCATGCAAGGCCCACCTGCCTGGCCCTGGTGGGCAAGCGATCATGTTCTCACATTCTCTGCTGGTTTGCTCCTCTGATCTACAAACCATACCTGAGGCTATGGAAACAGTCCTGCCAGGAATCCACACAGGCCTTCACCAACTGAAAGGCCCTAAGAGACACAGTTAAGCCAAGCGTAAAGAAGAGCCCTACAGGGGGTGGAGGAGGAGGAGGAGGAGAAGAGGAAGATGCCTCTATGGACAGAAAGAGACATTGACTATCAGACAGGACAAGCCTGGTTAGGCACAGCCTGCTTACCGTGGAAGAGCAAGGCATTCTGGGGCCCGGCGAACTGGTGGAGCGGAAAGAGCCAGTCAGGGAGGCTACGAAAAACCTGATAGCAAGATAAAACGTACAAAATGTTTGTCTAGTGAAGAAGAGATGTGAAAACAGATGAGAGGGACTTATGATTCTAGCAGGCTCTTGAGCCACGGGCCCCTTTACTTTGAGTGTTTTGAAGACTTAAATCAAATATATGACCACATTGCCGGATAACTCTGGAAAACAAACTACAAAATTCAGCAAAGTGACTACAGTAAAGAATATAAACAAGACGAGAAAAAAAGAAAAAAAGCAGCAATTTTCTCAGAGTCTTTGTGGAGAGCGCCGCAGGTAGATGATGATGCATTCGCAGTCCTCTTGAGGAGAAGGGCAATTTCAATAACAGCACATGGCCTGCAAGCCGTAGAGAGCGGCCCTTGTCCCTGCAGGCCATTGGTTTAGGTCCAGACCGCAGCTGGGCCAGTAAGTGCCTCATTTAGGGAGACTGAGTCGGGGAGATGGGCTTGACTGAGCCAGGAAAAGATTACCAGCTCTTGCCCCCAGATAAGTACCCGCTGCTGCCCGATTTTGCTCCAAACACAGAGAAAATGGCAGCTGGGTCTGTTACATTTCACATTACTAGCTCAACTTACTGCTGGCCAGAAAATACAGTCGATTTATAGAATAGAGTGCTATGCTGCGCTATAAAATCCGCAATGGAAGCTTTGGTCATAAACCGAAAGGTATATTGCCGACTGTTCTTGTACGTGTCGTTTCTTCTCTCTTTTTTTTTTTTCTCTTCGTCGATGGCAGGTGTTTATCTTTGTTGCGTCCTTGAGAATCACAATGAAAACCCCTTTAGGAAAATGCACCCATCTGCTTTGCGGACGGATCCTCTGGGAAGCTACAGACTGGGCACTGGCATTTCACATGTATGAAAACAAACACTAGCACATATTATCATATCAATACCTATGCCGCTCAACCGAACTATAGGGGTCAGACCCTCTAGGGCATCTTCCGGTCACCTCATTTCCAGGCAGCAAACACATTCTTTCGATTCCCAAATGTTAACGGTGGCTGACAGGTGCAGACGGTGACACACAACTGGTGTGCACAATGCTCATGGTCTTTAATCAAAACCAAAAAGACCATATGGGCAGTTATTATCAAGGGAAGGCAATAAACAGCCACAAATATCCTGCACTAATCATGCTGCGAGATGTAAGTGTGTTTTGGCATTCCCACCTGAGGCTGTGCTCATTTATTGCTTTATTTATTGAGAGAGAAATAAACCATTTACCTTTTGAATTAAACACACTTACCACAGTTTTCAGACACCGTCCATCCTCGTTATCAACTCTGTGAGACCAGGGACCCATGAACAATGTGTTCTCTGAATGCTGTGACCACCATATTACAGTTTGACCTTTAAATGTAAAATATAATCCCTAAAGGTGAGATAACGTAACAAACTGCTTTAAGCTCCTACAATCCAGTGGAGGAAAAGTCACTGTGTACCCCTCAAAGGTGAGCAACTTGGAGGAGTAAAGCTCAGTACGTCTTTTTCCCATCAAATCATTGACCTCATACCTCACAACATTCCTGCTCGACTGTAGGTCAGGCTGACATTTTGATTAACACAAGTACAATTTTTAAAATGCCTGCGCAATATTTCCCACAAGACGGTTGAGGTTGCAAGGGACGAGTTCCGACATTATTTTTTGATATTAAAATTGATCTTTTCAAGATTGTCGACGCAGATTGCAGGGAGTTACATCGCAGCAAAAGTCAGACGGGCATAAATCACAAGGGGGAGGTTTCATGTGAAGAGAAGTCTGTAAATGAAGAGCGGAGGATTTGACAGATGTTGTGACTTAAATGTTAAATGATGAAAAGGAAACAGAAGCAGAAAAAAACCTGATTGCAAATTTGAGCATTTAGAAATCATCATACAGCTTCGGACTGAACAAACAGTGTTCTAAGAGAAAGAACAGAACAGAACAGAGAACAGAACAGAACAGAACATTAGATTAGTCATGGGCATTTTTAGTGACTCTCTTTAAAGTGATTATCTTTATGATTAAGTCATTGAACATATTTAACTGAGTTGGTCCAAAACACTGTCAAAAAACAACAAAATGCTTACTGTTTCTGCTGTGTTTTTAAGGCTTAAACTGTAAAAGCAGTATACTAGCAGGATGTTTTGTCACTGAATCACTGATTCAACCTATTCATTCAAAACTGGTAATTCATTCAATGGCTGTAATGGTTCTGCTTCGTTTGGAACAATTTGTGGTTGACAAAAATGGAGTAACTGGCAGTATTGAATGTAAAAGACAAGTTACTTGATATTAACTTCATGTTTATTAAACTGTTATATAAAAGTAATAATTTAATTTAATAGAAATATAACAATTCCAACACCAATGTTAGGTCCATTCCAAACTATTTATCCTTGCTCTCTATCTCGCCCTCGCCCATTCTCTCTTCTGACCCACAGTGGCTCTAATAAATGCAAATAGGATTCCTGTATGATGGCATCTGTATGACGATGTTGTTTGAGGTCTAATTCGGTCACTTATTTGTGTGCAAACACAGAGCAGCCTCTTCTGAAAAAAACAAATATGGCTAAGCCACGTACAGCCACAGATGGAAGGAGTCTCAAAATACACACCAGCGAACGCAGGACATGACACCCAGGTGCAAGCTAAATGAAGTGCATTAAATTAGTGCACAAACACAAGGGCATTAATGCCAGGAAAGGACTTTTTTTTTTCACAATAAACCTTTAAAGGTGCCATAGAATGCATTGAGAGAATATTTTTAATTGTTCTCTGATATGTACATAGAAGGTATGTAGCTTA
>JAUMHQ010000051.1:8914918-8929849 GCA_032361165.1 Enteromius paludinosus | reverse complement strand
ATATATATATATATATATATATATATATATATATATTAAATATTTCTAGAAGTAATCTGCTTCTGCTAAATCACTACTTTTTTCAATCTACAGAATAAAAAAAAATCATGATGGTGATATTATGACAGAATTTTAATTTGTTGGGTGAACTTGAGCTATAGGGGAGAAGAAAATCAATTCAGGACTGCTGGGATCCAAAGAAAAAGCAAGATCTATGAGAAGAGGTTCCATAACATTGCATCTAAACAGACAGACTATCATGACATTTAAGAAAGAAACAGGAAACTACACCTCCCTGTGGCTGCGTCAGTCAATCTTAGTCGCTGCTCTATAGTTTTAAAGCTACAGAACCTAAATTGACAATTAAAACATCCTTTCTTTATTTAATAATCAAACATACTTTGTTTGTATACTGAGTTTTTATACTGAGGTTTTGGTGCAATCTTTCTCACTGGTGCTTTAAATCATACTATCACAAACGGATCATTGTACACTGTACTGTACAGTAGCAGTCTTGAATTCTACAGCTGATGCAGAACTTATTCAAAATAGACATGGTTTTCTTCATGCATTTCTGTGCTGTCCATTTCTCTCTTTGTATGTGTGGTACAAGGTGTGAAATCACAGTGTTTTAGACATTAGTGTTCTGTGTTTGGGTGGGTGGCTACAGTGGAGCTTCACTGGGTGCCATGCACCATGGCCAACAAAAGAGCCAAGGCATTGGAATATATTGTGATATTATTTTGTGCTATTACTGGCAAAAAGGGCTTTAGCTAAACAAATAAACATGTCACAAACAAATCCAGGCCATTTCCACTGATTTCCTCTTTGCTGCTATTTAAAACAAGCTTTAGGCCCCCACATGGTAAGAAGGCAAGCTCTGCCCACTTTACTTGGCCATATTTGAGGATGAATTTGCCAGCAGAGGTGAGATAAATTTGACAAAACCTCCCTTTAAATATTTCTCAAAATCCATCCATCCATCATCTTCTGCTTATCCGAGACCGGTTCGCGGGGGAAGCAGTCTAAGCAGGGACGCCCAGACTTGCTTCTTCCCAGACACTTCCTCCAATTCTTCTGGTGGAACACAGTTGTGTTCCCAGGCCGGCCGAGAGGCACATTCCCTCCAGCGTGTCCTAGGTCTTCCCCGGGGCCTGGAACCGATGCCTGAGCCACCTCAGCTGGCCTTTCTCAATGTGGAGGATCTGCAGCTCCTCCCGAGTGACCAAACTCCTCATCCCATCTCTAAGGGAGTGCCCAGACACCCTGCGGAGGAAACTCATTTCGGCCGTCTGTATCCGGGATCTCCTTCTTTCGGTCGTAACCCAAAGCTCATGACCATAGGTGAGAGTAGGAACGTAGATTGACCGGTAAATCGAGAGTATCGCCTTGCAGCTCAGCTCCTTGTTCACCACGACAGACCGGTACATCGACCACATTACAGCAGAAGCTGCACTGATCCCTCTGTCCATCTCCCAAGATGCTTAAACCCCTTCACCTGAGGCAGGAACTCCCCACCAACCTGAAGGGGGCAGGCCAGAATTTCCCAGCTGAGAACCATGGCCTCTGATTTGGAGGTGCTGATTCTCATTCCAGCCACTTTACACTCAGCTGCAAACCACCCCAGTGCCCGCTGTAGGTCTTGGTTCGAAGAAGCCAACATGACAACATCATCCGCAAAAAGCCAAGTCCACAAAACAAATGTGAACTGGTTGGGCAAACTCCCACAAACCCTCCAGTACCCTAAAGAGGGTATAGAGTTGGTCCAGTGTTCCACGACCCGGACTAAAGCCGCATAGTCCTCCTGGATCCAAGGTTCCACTATCAGACGAATTCTCCTCTCCAGTATCCTGGCATAGACTTTCCCGGGGAGGCTGAGGAGTGTGATCCCCCTATAGTTGAAACAGACCCTCCGATCCCCCTTCTTAAAAAGAGGGATCACCACCCCGGTCTGCCAGTCCAAGGGGCACTGTCCCCAACCTCCACACGATGCCGTAGAGGCATGTCAGCCAAGACAGCCCCACGGTGTCCAGAGACCTAAGGTACTCAGGGCGGATCTCATCCACTCCCGGTGCCTTGCCACAGAGGAGCTTCTTAACTACCTCTGCGACTTCAGCCCGGGTGATGGTCGAGTCCACCCCTTGGCCCCTGGCCTCTGCTTCCTCAACTTACTTCCAGTGTCCACCACCGGGTTCGAGGGTTGGCACCATGACAGGCACCAGAGACTTTGTGGCCACAGCTCTGAACAGCCGCATCAACAATGGAGGTGGAGAACATAGTTCACTCGGACTCCCTTGGGATCCGGTTAAAGCTCGGCCGTAGATGGGAATTGATGATCTCCCTGACAGGGGGCTCTGCTAAGTGTTACCAACAGAGCCTCACAGTTCGTTTGGGCCTGCTGAGTCTGTCCAGCTTCCTCCCCCGCCAACGGATCCAACTCACCAACAGGTGGTGATCATTTGACAGCTCTGCCCCTCCCTTTAACCGAGTGTCCCCGACATACAGCCGGAGGTCAGATGAAAGGACCACAAAGTCGATCATCGACCTCCACCCTGGTTCCACGTGTACTGATGGACACCCTTATGCTTGAACATGGTGTTCATTAGGGCTTGGCAACATATATCGAATGATATATTAAGCGCATCTTGTCAGTAAAGCCGGTTCTTTGATTAGCGGTAAATCTCCATCAGCTGTTTTCAAAAGGAACGCCAGAGCCGAAGATCACTGAAAAGCTGCGCCATTGAATCATTGAAACCCAATGCGTAGCTTGTCAGTGATCTACGGCTCTGTTCATAAGCTGGCGCAGCATTTAAAAACAGCTGTTGGAGATTTACCGCTAATCAAAGAACCGGCTTTACTGACAAGATACGCATAATATATTGCTAGATATATCGCCCAGCCCTAGTGTTCATCATGGACAAACTGTGACTAGCACAGAATTCCAAAAACAGCCCCCTTGATCTATTAGACTGAATGTTTTGGGGTTTTTTTTAAATACAAGAACGGTACCTACAAATTACATAAATCATTAGTTGCCAGATTTTACAAAAACTCTGTTCTTTTATTTGATAATGTTCAGTGCTTTGCTACAATCTGTATTGTTAAAAGCGCTATATAAATAAAAGTGACTTGATTTGACTAAAATATTTGATGAAATGGCAATAAAAAATATATATCTAAAATAAATATATATAAAATAAATATATATATATCAACATATCAAAACACGTCTTTATCTTTAGTCAAGACCTCAACAGAAATTTCCTGACTCACTCTTTCTTTAGAGATGTGCAGTACAAAGTTAATTATTGACAGACAACCTTAATGGTTTTATTATTCTAAAAATACAAATGTTTTCTATTAGGACTGAGATGAATCTGTTGTGATTATAATTGCTTGTATATAAAAGTCTGTGGTACAGCATGTCCTCATCTATACAGCACGGTGTGTGCGCGTGTGTTTTGCCATTCATTAAGTCTGTGCCTTTCTAACTCTGTCAGTTGCCCAGTAACCGATTAAAGTCTCTTTCTCTTATATGGTCCCTCGCCGCATCTGTGTTGAGTCTCTATGTTTTCTTTCTGTACCTCAGTGTTTCTCTCTCTCCTCCTTTCCCTGGCCCTCACTTTAAAGCAAAGATTGGATTTTTATTTGGAGTGGTTAGGCCTTCCTCAATCCCTTTAATATGGACAAATGGGTCTCATTATCCTCTCTGTGGCCAATCCTGCAGACGTATAACCTAAAGAAAAAGAATCAAGACTCTCTGCCTTCCCTCTCCTTCTCTCTTGCCTCTTCCTCCCCCTTTTCATTCTCTCTATTCCTTTTTTCTTAACACTCTTTCACATATTCACTCGGGAACAGAGCAGAGAGAATACGGAGATGCACACTTCAATTTAGTTGGCATGAATAAACAATGGGGTTTCCATGTGCAGGATAAATTTCCCCTGTCGACACACTCACACACACTGGCCCAGAAACACGTACTCACACACACCTGCAAAAGAAATACACTTTCATAGATCAGGTTATAAACACAGGCGTGCACACTGGGTAATATACTGAGTCTCAAACGTACGAGAGGATAGTCCTACCCACACTCACCCTCGTAATTCACTTTAGCGCTTACTGTCGCTAGCTTACGCACAAACGTACTCGCGTTTAAACAAATTACATGCTCCGATGCGATTAGAATCGCTATTACAGTTTGTTACTGTGCAAAAAAAAGGTTGTAAGGTGTGTTGCAACAATTGTAAATAAGAAGGTCAAACGAGCCTCTGAGAGCCGTTAGGAAACAAACTGGCACCACGTGTCTACGTCAGTCATTTCAATTTAGCCGCTTGCATAATGAGAATTTTATCTCGGCACAAGCTCAGGGACTTGACTGAATGAGAGCAGAGTGTAATTAATGAGAGCACAGATACCCATGTGTGCATCACACACGCATATATTTCACAAGGTCTTAGGGGACTGTGGCTACATGTATCGTGCGACTGCATGAACATGTGGCTATCAGTCAGATTACTGTAAAAATTACTATGATAAAGTGTATTCTTCAAAGTCTGACATGCGCAAATGCAAGTGAGAACTTCAGAAGGAAATGACTCTTTGAAGCCGTAACAATGGCACTATTCCAGACTTGTGATATATCTTCACTTAAATAGGTCTCTCAGAGGCATAAGAGGGGAAATCGTTGTAAATTGGAGTCTCAGATGCTGTGAGAGTCTTAATGGAACTTCATAATGGTGGCATTGTGAAGTGGCTCCTTTAGAAACAATAATAATAATGTTGTTTAGTGTAATACGTGAGATTGTGTTTATTCATACTTGTGTGTTTATTTACCCAGTGCTTTGAAGTCCCAATGGTAACCCCGTATGCTGTGAGATCAGAGTTTTCACACATATTTGCGTGTTATTTGTAGGTATTCAGAACATGGAAACCTCGACCTGAGCATCTCTTCTGCTTTTATTTAGGGTCTTTAATGGTGGTGGGCCTGCAGGGACTCTCCTAATCAGCAGCACAGCTGCAATTTATGATTAATGAAGCAGTGCACATCACAAACGAGTTATTAAAGCCCCAAAATAGAAGTTATGGGCGGCTTGTGAACATTTTCCTTTTTATGTTCTTGTAAAGAAATTGTTATAGGGTGTCTAGATGTGTCCACAGGTTTATCGGCAGCTGCTTAAGAGTAAAACAGGAGGATAGACACAAAAAAATCAAAAATAGTTTTATCAGTATCGAGCAAAAAAAAAAAAAACACTACACTTTTATAGAATTAGTGCAGCTGGAATTGGTTCCCATTCCAGAAAATATACCTTCAACTGAGAACAGAAGCAGGGCCCACTGTGCACCAGCAGCCAATCAGAGCCCTGGCACAGCACGTATCCTGAAAGAGCACTGCCAGTGGGAGATCACACTGCAACAAAAGCTAAGCCATATCTCTCTGCTCTGTACAAAGCCTGAGCCATGGAAACACCGCAAAAACATTGTTTAAGGCTCACTGGGGAGTGATGGGCTTTTTCCTGCATGAGCTGTCCATCTTTTTTCACATCCTCTGTATCAGTACTGTGAGTGGATCAATTGCCAGGTAAATGTTGGTTTTCAGCAGACCAATATGGGACTGCTCTAGTTCTTTGCTTTGTGCTAATTAGATCCATTTAGAGAGGAGAGTAAGATGAAAAAAGACAAGTGTTTATTGTTTTCTGCCTCTCCTGCAGGCTTCTTCTGTTAATACAAAAAGTTTACAGCTCAATAAAGAACACAACTGCAGAGAAACAAGGCCTTAAAACTGCTCTAAGGAAAGAAGTGTGTTTTACTGCATCAGAGGTCACAAAGTCAGCCTCCAGGAACTAACTTATGCTTTGCAGGAACTTTGAGAACTTTTTCTTCATGCTTAGGCTAATTTCACTTAGACCATCAAATCATTAATTCATATCAGAAGGCTCCTAATGCAGTTCAAATGCATGCATATTTATAAGATGAGCTCCTCATATAAAAAAACAAATGTTCAAACTTTGAAATTTAATACAAAATCAAACCATAGAAGTGTCTGTATATATTTAAAACTTAACCATGCACTTCAGGGATCTCAGACTACCAGGCACTATTATGTTCAACAAAGCTTTACTTGATTTAGGGAAGAAAAATACATACCTTTAAAATATGTAGAAATCGTATCCTACGGGCTAATGAAATAAATAAATATGAAACAAAGTCCTAAGCAGGTAGAATGTGTCATACAGTGTTTGCCTGCTGAGCTCTCACAGTGAGCCCACCTATGTTTTGCACACATGCCAGTGTGTGACTGGATCAAACTGAGTGAGTTTACAAGTGTAGAAATGAGTACAAGGGTGTTTGGCTTGCAAAGTACAAAGTGACATACAGAACTACTTCTCTACAGGCAATCGCTTCATCTTTTACACTTCAGCCAGTCTCTGCATATCCAAGCCCCTCCAAACGTTAGTTTGCTTCGAGTGAGAGATGAGAGGAGGGCAAAATAAATAACAACCCCCATATATAGCATACATAAATCACCCCATAGATGATCTATGCAGGTGGAGCTGGGGAAGGTGGAGGGTTTCTGTAGCGTACTGCCAAGTATTTAAATCTTACACAGCAAGTTCATTGGCTACTGATAAAAAAAAAAATCAATCAGCTATGCCAAGTGACGGTGTCAATATGTCAGACCCAGATCAGATTGCACCATCTGGGGTTTTATGGCAGAACTTTGGATTTCAATCAAAAAAACTGATAAAATAGAATTTTTAAATCACAATTTTAGATCAAATCTTTGCCCAGATCAGGTTTAGAATTATTAAAACGTAACTAATTGCAGTCTGAGTCCATCAACACCTCCAAGCTTGCACAAATGAATACAGTATTTCTTTGTGGGTAACAAATGTTTTTGGTAACCTTTAACTGTTTTGATTTATATGCTGCTAAATGTTTGATGATTATGTTAGCATACTTGTGCATTAAAATAGAAACTGCTTCAAGTTTATGCAGGTAGCTTCTTTGCTAGTTTTTGGATCAGAAGTTGCAGTTCTATTTAAGAAAATCCGTAACAGTGCCTACTACAGTATAACTGCAAAAACACAGAAATGGACATCAACAGACCCCCCCCCCCAGGCAGATGTGAGTGCAAAGGTAGCCATTTGGTGCTTAGAAATCAATGGTGTTTCGTGTGAGTGATGGTAGGGTTTTGCCGCAGGGTTAAATACCGCAGGCTAATGCTCACATCCTCCAGCCTCAAGCTGAGAGATGGTGGGGAGGGGAGCGCCAGAGGAAGGCCGGATCTACGAGAGATATGTGGCGTCAGAAGCTGAATGATTACAGGGCACAGGATCAGGGGCTGTGTTGCTGTTCTGTATGGTCAGCACTAACACTCATTTACATCCAAAGCGTTTCTTCACCTATCAACATGGAGCACTGCGAAACTCTACGATAGCGAAAGAGATGTGTGTGTGCTTTAACCCTGAGAGAGAGAGCAAGAGGAGCCTCTTTCATCTGTTTATGTCTCATTAATACAGCCCCAGTGACAGAGCTAATCGCAACATGCCAGAGATAACAAATGTAAGGGCATTGCTTCATGAGAAGAGATGTGACAGTGCCGTAAGTAGACTGAATGGAAGCCTTCATTGACCATGGCTTGGAGAAATGCACTGTAATTATACTCAGTGCTCATAATGGGAGATCTTGTCCAAGCTATAAAGACTGATGTTTCTTAGTAGCCCAACTTGTTATGGCTCCCCCTGCTGACAATGCAGGGACTCACCATCTGGAGAAAGTAGGCAGTCTTTGTATTGTTTTCATATGGTTTTCCCTACCTTGTCTCATGGCATAAACATACATATAGTACAGTAGGTGCACTTTTTAGGGGCAACAGTTAAGACCCAAGGACCAGGTGTTTGTTGAATCAAGACCAGGAGTCAGAGATCGAATCAATTGAAGAAAAATTCGTAGCCGCTCTGCTCACATGTCATAGACAAATATATATATATGTTCGTGGACGGACGTCTGCACATCTCAAGGTGAAAAAGATTATGATTTGGGCGCCAGGGCTTCCGGACAGCCAAATATGAATCTTCAATAGCAAAAAGGGCAATTCAGGGAAAGAAAGAATACAAACACACACACTTAAAGTCTAACTAGCTCACTCCAAGTGTCTTATCAGCATGGCTGGAGACAGTCTTAGGCAAAATGAAGTAAAAATACAGGTTAGAACTGGATTGACAATTTATCTTATACATAAACATCACAGTTGATTCTTGATTCTCCCGAGCATCATGACCTAAAGGAAGAAATAATAAAGACACAGAGCCAGGCTCCGTTTGACCTTGAAGCACACAGTCAATCCACAGATACTTCTATGGATTACATTACTTATTAAATCAAACAGTAAATATGATTATATTAAATACTGATTCATTGTGTGATCATAATCAAAATTAATATTAAATGAAAATTGATAAAAATAAGAGAATCAGTAAAAGGAAGGATATGACCTCTCCATACGGTATTGCTCCATCTTCCCTTTCATTAGCAAGACACAAATTATGTACCAATAAGTACATATCGGTGCTATTTCCAAAGAAATCGAGGCAGTAAAACTCAGACACCTTTTATTCCTTTACAAAAAAAATGACAGTTTCTCAATTGATAAAAGTTTAATAATATCGTTATAAAAAAGTAGAAAAATTAATAATATAATTTGACTTCAAAACAATATTAATATGCTGGGAGATTTGAAAACTGATGCTTTTGAATGTTAGCATCACACATATCCAGCTTCATATGGCGCTTTTCCACTGCGTGGTAGTACTCGACACGGCTGAGTTCGGCTCGGTTTGCGTTTCCAATCCAGTTTAGTACCGCTTTAGAGTGGGCGGGATTATTTACGTGTCGTTATAGTTGCACCGCCTCTACTGTCGTGACATCCTCGTAAACGCGGCACAAACAAACACACAACAATAGAGAATTTTTCATTCCGCGTCGCCCCATCAAGCTCTCGCTGGATCTGGTCCTCGGCTATCAACGAGAGGAACGTCTGTACTTCCTTAATAGACCACGAAACAGACATTTTTGGTTAATACAAAAAGGTGCATTTCTTCAAACAAAAAAGTTGCGTCCGATCCTTCGCTGCCTGTGCTGATTTAAATCTAGCGGGTCTGTTGTGTCGCAAGTTCGGTGACGCAGTAATGACGATTTTCTTCGGCCAGTCAGTGACCAGTTCAAATCTGTGTATAAGGAAGTTGAAATTACATGGTCTGCAACAACAAATGCTTTTTATTTCAGTTTTGCATTTGTAGGTAGGTTTAGGATTGGATTTGGTGTGGTACATATTTCCAACATGGTAGAGCATTAACTTTAAGAGACAGTCCCCGGATAATTCATGTAATAAAGCAGCAATATGCAATATGTACCTTTGTCAACGTAATAAAATGTGCTAGGGTTCACACATTTAACCTGTGTTTTAGCGCCACTCACTGGACAAAATGAGTGGCAAAATATGCAGTAAGGCATGTAAACAGTTTTTCCTTGACACACAAATTTAAAGTATCCACTTTAAAAAGCTCAGTGTTAGCAGGACTAAAACATTGTCTTAGTGTGGATGGAAAAATATGCATCTTTCATGTATTCAGATTAGTAAAGACGTAGCCTTAATAGTCCCGTAGAGAGCTGATGGTCTATTTACTATGCTCTGGAAACGCCTGTCAGGCTTAATTCAAAGGCAGCAGACCTTTGCGAGAACCCCCACATTCTATTCCTGAATACTTCTCGGTGTATCATCTCTTGTTTTGTGCTCAGACTTACACTCTAGTCCCTGTGTTTAAAGGCCGCATACAATGTACAATAGAAAGAGGATCGCTATTCCCTTCACGGAGACTGAGATGATCTCCCACCCTCCAGTAAAGCCCAAACTGGTCTGCAGGGCCGCTTTCTGCATCCCTAATAACTGGCTTTTGATTCACCTGTCATTCAAGTGCTTAAGATAGGGCAGGCTAGGACTTTACCTGCATTAAGGCTGAGAGAGTTATTCGGTGCCCTGTTCATTTGTATTAAGCCGCTTTAAGTGCATTAAAGGCGATGAAGTGGGTCGGCTCTGATAGAGATCTCGCGTTCCGACTGGCTCCAAAAGAGGGAAGATTAAGGTGCAGTCAGTTAGCACAGTCCTTCATGGCCTGGTGGTAAAGACCTCTGGTGGAACTGCAATCTAAGAAGTTGTTTTAACCCTGATTATATCTGACGTTCAATGAGGGGAAGCTTTATTGTGATTTCACAGATTTTGTTGCAGCTTTTGTGATCAACTTTATTCTGCCAGAGTCTTAGATATGTTGCCGAAAATGGTTATGCAGAATGACTATGGATTTGAGTTTAACTGGCCATGATTAAACTAAAACCCAGCAAATATGAATAACTCATTTCAATTAAGGAAACAAGAGTTCTTAAAAATAAATAGTTAAGAGCACTATGAATCTTCATTTGAGTCAACATAAACCGCAGATTCCAATAAAATTATTAATGTAACTAAATCTTCATTATGTAAAGCCAATAAAATATTAAAAACACTAACACATTAACTCAACCCTCCTGCAGTTAGCAGCTACAGTTGCTAGCAATAGCACACGTTAACAAAAGGACCAAAGAGCCTTCTGCTCAATCAGAAAGCGCAGTTAGTGCTTTTCAAATAAAGCAACATAAATATAGTGTTTTTGGGCTTATCCTCAACTTAACCACAGGCTTTTAAAATCAGCTATTAATTCCTGAAATAACAGAACACTAAACACTATATTTATCTTGTGCAAAACATAAAAAAACACCACTTAATTTCAACATTAATTCTCCTACAAATGCAAAAGCAAAGCTTATTGGCATTAGAATTCTGTAACTTACTTTGAAGTCTGCAATCAGTTCACACGACTTTTGTGTGATGCTGTAAGTGCAATAAACATTTGGAAATACAGTATTTAAGTGAAGTCAGGCACTGAATTATAATGGCAACATCAATTCAGTTCTGAATGGTGCACAACTCTGCAGTCGAAGAAGTTGTTCAAGAAGCCAACATTGTCGCTGTAAACTCTCTAAGGTTGACATAATATGAATGTGCACAGAGCCAAACAAAAATCTCCATTGCTCCTGTCTAAACATATCTTAGATGTACAAGGTATGTTACAGAACGCTGTCATCATTGGTAAAAGGAGCTGCACCTGCACCATCTTCCTGTTTGCTGCCAATTCCCAAAATAACATCCGAACATGCTCAAAACACTGCCACGCTCTGAAAACGTAAGAAGGAGCAAAGAAAAACACCTGATTCTTTTTCACCAGAAAGGCCCAGGTATCTCCCAAGCAGATGCAAGCATTTTGTGTCTAATACATGTGCCTGCTGGCTGGCACAGCTTGCCACTTGTTGCTGCCAGGCATTGAGACGTGTTCTCCGTGATTACAGCACTGTCTCCTCCAGTTCAATCACCGGACTCCATATCCATCTGTCCACATGTGAGGCAGCTGCAAATGCTGAAGAACATCGTGTAACGTTTAGCTTCGGCTGCATTGTTGTTTGCTGACTGGAGCGAATTGACTGTGCAGAGACGCAGAAAGAATGTCGGAAGCATCCCTGACAGTCGTCCTTGAGATGATTGAGGATTATATCCGGATATAAATCTGTTTATCGCTGCAGAGGATTCAAGGAAAAACCTCAGACGGGCTTGAAGTCGTTTTTTAGATTTACTTGAGCCATTGACACGGCATTAAAAATAAATCAAAACAATCTCAGCTAATGACCTGAAATTTAACGTAGATCACACTCAGAGAAAACACAATGTGAATGACACTTATCGACTCCTCTGCAGTTGGGCAACACATTTATTAAAATGGTACGACATTTTTAGATCCCTGGTGGTCGTTTAATGCCGATGGTTGCCTTGGCTTTAATAAATTACAATCTATTACACGCTATCATGCCTGTTAGCGGGACTTAATTCAGTTGAAAGTTCAGCAGTCGTTCCAAATTGGACCTAATTGTCTGCCATACAAACGCTTGACACATTCGCATCAGATTGTTGGGGAAATTATGAGCTCTGAAAGGGGAAAAAAAAGATGATTTAGCTACAAGAGAGAGGGACAAGATGTAGTGATTTTAATGAACATCTTCAAGTCTCTGAGGCACCTTGCCAATATCTGGGTCTTGAACTCATGGGAACTGAGAATTGTCAGAGCTGTAAAAAATGATTTTAGATGGGGAAAGGGGGAAACTTAATTATTGGGTGGAAACTGTGTGGGAGTTTTTCCATGTTATGTTTTTGTAATGATTCCTTTAAGGCATGCTAAAGTTTGGAAAGTGTAACAATGCTGTTGTAGGCAGAAGAGAGCAGAGAAGGGAAAACCCGTTTGATCATACAGAATCGGCCATCATTTACAGATGAATGAAAGCGGATGAATGAATGAATGAATGAAAGTTTAATTAGAGAAAGAATACAATGTTCTTTTTGGACGTCACTGCTGAACTTGCTGCAAATGGCACAATGAAGATCTTTATCGTGGAGCTAGTTTGACAAGATAACCACCTGTCAAAACACGAGGAGCCAAACAAATATCTGTCTCAAAAGCACAGCCAGTTTGCTGTTTTGTTTCTCGTCTTTGGCAATTGTTTTCAAAAGGCTCTCCATGGGAAAAAAAAAGTATTGTTCGATATGTACTATTTTTGTCATAAAATGACATCGTATTCCTTTCCAAGCAAAAAGTCAAATAATCGGTGCGAATGTACATGAGTAACAGGACTGTAAAATAAAATTTGACCCCAAAATTAGCAAAGTATGTATGTCACATGATCCTTTCAAGCTCAAAGCTGAAAGACTTACATGCTATGAACCCAAGACTTGTGTTAAAGGCATGTGCATCCCGTGAAACCCAGGTAAACATTATCAATGATGTCCATTAACCGCACAATAACCTTTCTCATCTCGGAGGACGCTTTGGCTTCACTTGACATTGACAGTGTTGAGATTAAGAGGTTGAGAGCTGCAGCTGAAGGAGTTCTGGAGAACATCCATATTTCTACCACCGGCAACCTCCCAAAGAAAAATGGAGCATCTCTAACTTTGTAATCAAAATCAAGCCCGATATCGACTTTACATCAGAAGCTTCCTGCACTCACAGCTTCAATTATGAACAGCCTCCTGCACTCCACCAAAAGCAAAGAAAAAGACTGATATCACCCATCTCCAGCTCTATGCTTGCCCTGTGTCCTATTTTGAGCATAGATCTAACTTTTTTGGTAATGCAATAGTGGTGAAACACTGACTGAGAATTTGAAGTTCCAGTCATTAGCTCCATTTCAGTGAACATTAAATGTAATTTTCCCCAGACAGTTTTAAAGCATTAATGACATTCATGAAAGAATAAATGAAACTCTGAATTGCGGCTTAGATCTCAGGGCCATGTAACTAGGCTTCGCTTTCAGGAGGTAGGGAAATCTCTGAAATCACTCCCATCTTGTGTTATGCTAGCACACGTTAGATGTGCTCTTTATCAAGCTCATTAATCTCAGAGATGCACTTCTTTTAATTAATATAAGCTTCTGTGCTGTTATAAATACTAGAGGAAACAGGGGCACAGAGGCCTGCCTACAAAAAGAGTTGTCAGCGCACACCAGGATTAGATCATTACCAAAAAGCCATAATGTTCCCTCTTCGTCTTTTCCCTTTCTCTAACTCTCAGATAATAAATAAATAATGGGTACAATTTTTAAAAAAAGGAATACATTTAGCAGCTTTGCATGCCGCATGCAATGATTTTCTGGGTTGACAACTGCTACAAATCATATAAAGTAATACAGCGATCCAGCTCATCGGTTCAGCTGCAGTTCACATCAGCGATCCCGGCCTCAATCCAGACATCTCATGAGATACATTTAGCCATATTTTAGTGGAGTGGCCTCTCCTCAGTCACTGCAGCAGTTGCCATGGCGATAGGGTGCCTGTGGATTCCACAAGCAATACATTTGTGTCATACTAGTGGTACCAACAATTAACAAGTAAGGAAAATGTATTGACACTGTACATTTTAAAGCCCATGTGTGTAGAATTCACGCTACAAAGCCGGCCCTGTATAGTCATTGCGGCTTTTTTCCAGCTAAGAAACGCCCCCTTTGACAAGATGAGACCCCCGATTGATGTGTTTTAAGTGTCATTTATAGGCAGGTTTATCTGAAATAGATTACAGCACAACAATACATTAGTTTGGAAAAATAATGCTATTGGAGTCTCTGTGAACACTCAAAGAGAACATGTAGAAGTTTTATGGATGTTGTAGTTTTTCTTTCTTTACAAACATAACTGGTTGTTTCTTTAGCTTGGGCAGTTTTTAATTTTAATTAGATTTTTATTACACTTGTCAGATGTCAAGTTTTAGCTTTTGTTATATGGTGGTCACATTTACACTATATTTATTTATTTAGTTCTTTAGACTTTGTTTAGCATGGAAAAAAGTTTCCAAGGTAAAAATCCTATCTGGTCTCATGGCATAAACGTACCTTGGTGCACTTTTTAGTGTTCAAAACAATATTAATGTGCTGGGACATTTGAAAACTGATGCTTTTGAATGTTTGCATGACGCTTATCCAGTTTTCATAGACTGTAGGTTTGTTCAGTAGCTCACAGAGTACAGAGACACATTTAAGAGGCAATGAGCTCCGATTTGAATGCCATGTAACTGATCAAATTGCATAAAAAGTAAGTTGAAATGGCATGGATGCATCAAAATTGTGTTCAGTTTTGCATTTGTTAACACTTTCAGATAGGTATAGGGATAGATTTGAGGTAGGCATATTTCTAGGGTGAACATACATGCCATTTTCCCCAGACGCATCCTGGCCAGGATTCCTATATTGCTTTGATTTGTACATCAAGAGTGTTTTGGAAACATAAGGTACTGATGT
>JAUMHQ010000051.1:8884317-8903241 GCA_032361165.1 Enteromius paludinosus | reverse complement strand
TCTCCGTTCCCTTCTTCAGGGAACGAGGGTTACAATACGTAACCGAGACGTTTTAAATGGACTGGTACATCATGCTCAGTTTTCTTTTTTTTCTTCTATTTTTAGGTTGACCTGAACCAAAGAGTCACATTCATATTTCTGTTACAGTAAATACATTGGGCCAACAGTATCAGATGCAGCACTGAGATCCATTCATAACGACATTGAAGTTGTGCCAGAATCAGTATCTAGTTTAAAAGTACTTTATGTCTTAATCAGTGCTGTCTCTGTGCTGTGATGTGTTCAGAAAACAGACTGAAAGTTGTCCAAATAATCACTTGCTCAACAGACTGAAAACAACCTTCTCTATTATCTGTCCAATGTAGGGGAGATTGGAAATAGGTCTATGTTTGTTTTTTACTGAGTTATCGAAGTTGTTTTTTTGTTTTTTAAGGAGAGGCCTATCAACTTTTTCTTCAAAGTCCTTGCAAAATGTTAATATGGGTTTTCATAGACAATCCCTGCCGGACTTGGGACTTGACCCACAACCTTTGGGTTACAAGTCCAGCTCCCAATCCATTAGGCCACTATAGCCCCAAAAACATGGTTAGAGATGCCACGAAGTAGGTGGTTGAAGGTCACTAGGACCTCTTCCATCCTTGTCAAGGGGAGTGCTAACCTTCTCTCCTTTTATACAATACAACACATAGTCAGTGTTGGACAGATGTTTAAAATGGCTAGCTTTACAGTATTTGTTTTCAGCTCCACAGGAGTGTTGCATTGAAATGTAATGGGCAGCAGAATAGATGCATTTGGCCTCAGATTTGCACTGGCTTTAATCCGTCTCTTTCTTATCAGAACAGAAATAGGAAGAACATTGGGTTTCCGCTTGCTCTTGGAACTTTTGTGAATGTTGCTGCTATCGTAGTGGAGACACATCACCAGGTGCTGTTATCTCTAGGATTCACAGGTCTTGTTGTTTTTACCTCAGCTGGAATAGATGAAGAATGGTTTCAGGTTTGTCGCTAAATTGTATACAATTGAGAATAATATATTAAATTAAGTTTATTTTCCTTACCCCTTGGCGACTATTCTTTTAAGCATAAATGCAACAGTAATGCACTGAAGGATGTTTAGTTACGTGGAACATTAATATAGAATTCAGCTGTCGTGGCAGGTGTGTAGATCAGCTGTTCACAGCAGCATCGAATGAGTCTCATTGAAATACTATTTGTTTTATACTATTTATTTTTGCAACAAGTCCTGGATGTCTTTTATCATGGTTATTGTGCAAGTTCATGCCAATACAGGAAGGTTCTGGCATTTCAGAACATGTGAAAAACAGCATACAATAATGAGTTCATAAGTGTGTCCTTAACTGCTGCTCATGGACACAATGTATTCTCTCTCTTATCTGCAGTTGAAAAAAATCAAGGATTTCTAGAGCTCTTTTTCACTCTCTGGAATGTTCGGTACAATCACTCTGTACGCTGAAAGCGCCATGGCAACAAGAGGACTGCAATACGGAGGTTCAAGGACTCCTCTTGTTCCTGTAACATTTTAATTATGTCGCTGATGCTTGCTGTGGAGATGTTTTGTGGGCTGCACTGACTCCAGCCTGTAAGAGTTTTACCCTCCAACCATTCTGATCTCTCAGTTCCAGCTAGATTAGAATTAATTGATGTAAATTCCCTTCTGAAAGAGACTATGATGAAAAAAGGATCCATTTTAGACAGAAATGGAGAAAGACAATTAGGCAGTAGAAAGGAGAAACAGACAAGAGGAAAATCTTACGCTTGTTAAAATTCGGTTGTACCTCTGAAAACAATGATAAATGCATTATTCACTCAGGCTCACGTTACTAACTTTTGTATGTATTTTGGCATATTAAATACTGTGTGTATGTATAGGCAAAAAATTAACTGTTTCCTTATTAGAATGGTTTCTAAAGGATCATGTGACTTTTATACTTGAGACTAGATTAATGGCTGCTAAAAATTTAGCTTTTTCTTCGCAGGAATGAATTACATTTCAAAATATATACAGCTTTTTCAAATTGAATTTTAAAAGCATAAGAGATTTCAGATACATTCAAAATCTACGAGACCCCAGACTTTTGAATGGCAGCGCAGAGCAAAACAGTTTGAAACAACATAACTGTGAGTAAATAATAACATAATTTTCTTTTCTGAGTGAACTATTCCCTTAAGAAAAAACTAAACCAGAAGAAAGATAGCAACATGAAAAATGTAGTGCAGTGGCCAACAAACTTTAAATAAACTCAGAAATAACTTATGCTGAGAGACGGAAAGATACACCAGGCAAGGCAGAAAGGTGCACTTTTAACCCCTGATAACACATACGACTTCATTAATGTTAATTTTAAGTTCTCGGTAAACCAGACACTCCAAACCCTGATAAGAAAGAACAGGAAGAATGCGCACTCATTCCAAATGAGACTGAGACAGGAAAACGCATGTCTTTCTAAAGAGCACGAGTAATTGGCCTATTCAAAAGGTTTTGCAGTGTTTGTGTTCACATTCTTTCATCTATGTCTTCCAATGTGAGAGAGTCCGTGGCTTCAATATTAAGATGAATGTGAAATTAAACATACACTTTGTAATACTGTTGGTTTCATTAGAAATAATAATATTAAGACATTTTTCCTTAATAATAAAATGAAGGACAGAAGTTAAAAGTGCAACAGTCCATATTTTATAGTGCGCAAAGTTTGATTACAAACAATTGCGTTCTGGAAGTAGGGAAACAAGGTTGTTAATAGATTATTCATGCTTATTTTACTTACAGTAGAATTCATGGGGGAAAACTACATTACCCATAATGCTGTGCATTAGATCCACCAATCACCTTCCAATTCGCACCATAAATGAAAAAATTCAGTGGGTCTCCCTATACACTCTTAAAACTAATATTTCATTTGATTGTTATTCACAGTGCTTCACATTGTACTTCTTTCGTCACTAAAGCTGTTAAATACTGTCTTGTCCTTTTGTCTGATTGACTTTCTTATATACACAGTCATACACATTTATTATATAAACAAGAACATTTAGTTTGGATGAGATTTTATTTATTTTTTATATTTATATTTATTTATTTTAATTATTTTATTAATTGTTTGACAGCACTACTTTAAAATAAAATATTGTAAGGTTGTTATTCACCATGGGTTGCTTTGGATAATGGCTTTAGTAGACTTTTTTTATAAATCCCTTAAAAAATACTTCCATAACCAACGATAATAAAAAGTGGGCACTAATGCACTCTATTAGGATATCTAGTCATTCTATATGAATGGCCAGTTGCATTTTTTTTTTGTGTAAAAAAATCTTTACAATGACACACAATTGACTTAACATAAAATGTGGTATTTGTTGTTATAGCAGAATCGGCTCATGGCTTCCTGTGGCCTTTGTAAAAGTCCCAGGCCATGCAAAATCCCCACTGCATTAAAACCACCAAATATTGGACACCAGGCACAACAATAGAGCTGGCGCCTCTGCACATCTCCCTTCGCTGAAAACTGTTTTATCCCTTTTCTCCGGCAGATTACCTGGGGATTAATTTTCCATTCCAGACACACAGTGGGAATGCTAATGTCAGTTTTAGATGGAATCCATTTGTGTCCATAATGCTGACGGTGCGCCACTTACAGAAGTGAATGTCGGAGGTTCTGGTGTTAGTTCTGGTCTTTGTGTAATTCGCCTGGCCGGGTGGGTTTCAACACAATAGAAAGAGAGAGAGAGAGTGCTGGAGTCTATCCTGTGACTGTGTCTATGATTTCAGTGATTTTCTTTCAGTCTTCCTGAAATTAAGAGAATTAATGAGAGGTGAGCGTATCAGAAAACCTCTGAATTAGCAAATGGGATGTCATAAAAAAAACTAAAAACTATAAAATTAGCATCTGTCATCTTGCTTACAAAACATAACGGTTTTAATTCTGGATTATAACCCATCCAAAACCATGATACACCAAAACAACTATTTATTAATATACAGTACATAATTTAGATAATTATGGACAGACACCTTCTCAGCACATCTACAACTCTCCAGGCTTCACCTGCCAAAAAACCTTGCCTATTCTGACCTTCAACATCCGTGCCAGGTGCTGAGACATCATTTTCCCTCCAAACGAGAAGCTCATTATCAGTGGGACAGAGTAATTAAAGGTCTGATAAGTGACTGGCCGGTTCAAACATCAACACTTGCAAATCTGTAGCTGCAACCCAGATGGAGAGACTTGATTGGATATATCAGCTATCAGCGTTGGGTTTGATCCCTGCCTGAGCTTCTGAGAAGCCTTAAAACCTCTGTCCACGTTAATCGCTCCCACCAGCAGCAGAAATCAGCAATTAGATGCTTTTAGAGGAGATTCTGTTAATCACTAACAACAAACACACATCAACGCAGCTTGTGTGCTTTACGCCTTCCTGTGGCTAATGAATCACCACTTTAAAGTCAAGCAAATAAATTATTTATTTGCTAAATTAAATGGTGCAGGGAAATTTAAAGCGCTATTCGAATGGTATTAGTTTTCCACATGCTGTTTCATTTACAATTAGAATCTGTGAGGATCTCTCTGAATTCACAGTGATTGAGATGAGATTAGGATTTAGGATCATGTGCAAGAAGACCACTGAAAATTCAGCTTAGCCATCACAGGAATAAAAACACCTATTTTAAATTGTAGTAATATTTCATAACATTGCTGTTTAGATCTATCCGTCTATCTCTCTGTCTGTCTATCCATCTATCCATCCATCCATCCATCAGCTATTTATCTATCAATCAATTTATCTATTCATCCATCCATCCATCAGCTAGCTATCTTTCTATTTATCTAACTATATATTGATTGATCAATCTATCTGTCTGTCTGTCTATCCATCTATCCATCCATCCATCAGCTATTTATCTACCAATCAATCTATCTATTCATCCATCCATCCATCCATCCATCCATCAGCTATTCATCCATCCATCCATCAGCTAGCTATCTTTCTATTTATCTAACTATATATTGATTGATCTATCTATCTGTCTGTCTGTCTATCCATCTATCCATCCATCCATCAGCTATTTATCTACCAATCAATCTATCTATTCATCCATCCATCCATCCATCCATCCATCAGCTATTCATCCATCCATCCATCAGCTAGCTATCTTTCTATTTATCTAACTATATATTGATTGATCTATCTATCTGTCTATCTGTCTATCCATCCATCCATCAGCTATTTATCTACCAATCAATCTATCTATTCATCCATCCATCCATCCATCCATCCATCAGCTATTCATCCATCCATCCATCAGCTAGCTATCTTTCTATTTATCTAACTATATATTGATTGATCTATCTATCTGTCTATCCATCTATCCATCCATCCATCCATCCATCAGCTATTCATTCATGCATCCATCCATCCATCAATACTTACCTTTGTGTTGCACAAGTGACTGACTAAACCATTGTATCATTTAAATAAACAGTGCTGCATAGAAATACAAAATTTACCTGATCTCCTCTGGGAAAATAGTAACATCCAAAAAGGACTTAAATTGAATCATTTTGTACCAACACAAAAAAACAAAAGCTAGCTACTTACTTCTTAATGACTTTAAATAGCTGAAAGTTCCAAAGTTCTTATCCAGAGAAGGCTAATGGGATGAACTGCATGGTCGCAGAGTGTATTGATAACAGCACAGGCCTAGAGCTACTGTAGTTTCCTGTATCAGTTCACCAGTACACGCTCAATAATGAAAGAAGCTATCATTTTAATCACCATAACCCTACCCCTAAACCTATAAGTCACACAAAACATTTTTAGTGTCATTAAGACATTTTTAGCATGTTTATTAAGTCATTTTTCAGCCAATAGTCCCCAAAAGGTCTTTCTGTCCTCGGAGGGACATCTGGTCCTGAAACATGACTCACGCATTTCTGCTGTAAATCCTCCAGGTCTCTATGGTAATGTATAGTAACAAGCAACTATGTGCCTGAGTGCTGCCTAGACCAGCTGATTAAATAATAAGCCAATCAGAAGGGCTGCTTATGATCCATACTGGCATGCAAAGTTATTGTTTCAAAATGGCTATGACTGCCTCAAGCTACCAAGCAATAAACCTCTTGCACCCAGAGCAGGGAGCCAATGGGATCACACAGAGAGTCAAATCTTTCCCGGCACTTTTATTATTAAATCAAAGAATTAGAAAAAAAATGCCCTCTCTTCAGCCATGGGAGGGTGATTTGATTATGAATATTGCTTTCTTTCTCTTCTTTATTCGAGTTGTGCCTCGTAATCCCCTTCATTGTATGCGTGTGTACGTGTACGCAGGTGTGTGTTTCTTCACTAAAAGCTAATAAAAGCGCTAAATGCTAAACACTTTGACTAGTGTTAATGAGTGTAAGAGCATCTCTTCATTCTTGCTAATGGCTCCCGTGCTAATGCTTCACGTTACCGCGCATCTCACATTACTTTGAGAAACAAAATGAACTCAGAATGCTCCACTGAGCTGAGAAGACTCTGAAATAGGAAAGTTTTAAAACATCTATCTCTGGGCACATGGCTCGCATTTGCTTTGGCAAGAGTTTCCAGAGCAAAAGTGGCAGTTTAGGCCATACATATCAAGGAGGTTTAATGTATCTGGAGAAAGCTATGTGCTAGCATTCTCATTCATCTGTTCGAGCCAATCACCAGAGGAGTAAATGCCATTCGCCGTATTAATAAACTATTTTTTTATGGGATCTGTCTTATCTAAGAATAATGTACTAAGTATATGAGCCATCATCAATACAAAGACTAGTTATAAAAAGACTAAAGATTAATAAGTAATTAAAGCCATTAAAAATGACAGTAAAATTGACCACCAATACAAATAACTGTTCATTCATTATCAACATTTCAGACTTTTTTGTTTGTTTATTGTTCATTAAAATGACTTGAATCATGCCTTTGTCTCATCTGCCGAGAGATATTTCATAATCCGCTGTTTCTTCAGCCCATCAGCTGTAGCTCTAATTCCAGCCTTAGACATGACACCTAGAGAGTAATATCACATAATCACGTACGTTGTGAAGTAAAAAAGCCAAACAAGTGATCTATCTGTGCTAGCCGTGCGCATGAGATTTGATTTCGCTAATGAAACCTGCCAGTGTCAAAGCTTTGCTCTGTTACCTCCACGTCTATTTTTCTCCAATTATGCCATCAGGGCTGAAGAGGCTTTGATCTGCTGGCCCATAGGGAGGGTCATCTCTTCACAGGAGGAGTATATTACACAACTGGATTGCTGATAGAGCTGGAAGCTGTGATGATTGTTCAGGGGGAAAAGGCCTTATCTTTCCCATTAGCGTGAAAGTGGGCTGTAAAAGATGGCCATTCGGAAATAGGCAAAATGTGCTGGGGTCATTTCCATCTCTTGGGGAGCTGCAGGGAGCTATTACTGTATATCCGCATCAGACACTAAAGAAGGCATTTCCTGATGCACATATCAACAAGCTGTCAATTAATGTATGATTACAGTGAGGAAAGTACTGGGGGAAAATAAGTGAGATAGCGAGTGGAGGATGAGGGTACCACTTGAAGGTGGTAAAATATAGTTGGCGCCTCGTGTCAGAGTCTGTCTTCTCCATTAGGTCATAGTGCGTCTGGCCTCTAATTCATTGCAGTATTAAGCTTGAGCAGATAAAGGGAGTCTGAGGCTATCGGTTTGGATTATCCAGCTTTGAGAGGCCTGGTGTTCTCAATCTGCAGTCAAAGGGAAGCTGTTGTGGTCTTTGTGGTGCAGTGCTGACTTGACTTCAGAGCAGGCTGCTTTATAAGAGAAATATTTCTTTGCTGAATGTTATCAAGAGGAATGAGTGTGAGGGAGCGATAGAAAGAGGAAGTTGACCCAAAATTAAACTATTGCTTAAGACAGCCTTGATCTGAAAAAATAAATAAATAAAATGCATTTGCTGAAAGTAACAAAGGAATAATGCTTTAGGTGGATTTGGGTTTTTAGACTTTGGTTTTAATGCTTCAAAGCTGTATATCATCTGAATCATGATGCTAGAATCCAGTAACTGTGAAAAACAAATAATAACTCTGTAACTACTTTTATAACTGGCAATCCAGCAAAAGCAGACTTACTAAACTCCTGCTCAAAAATTTGAGGTCAGTAAGATTTAAAAAAAAAAAAAAAAATTTAGCAGGAGTATATTAAGTTGCTTAGAAGTGACATTTATAATGTTGCAAAAGATTTATAGTATTTATTTTTAAAATAAATGCTGTTCTGACCCCTTCATCTTCATCTGACCCCTAAATAAATTGAAAAAGAAAAAATAAACTTTAAGCACCAAAATCAGCATATCATGTGACGCTGAAGACTGTAATAGCTGTTAAAATGCATCATTTCCATCAAATATAATTATTTTGAAATGTAATAATGTTTCACAAATTAAATAAACAAATAATATTACTGTAGCTTTGGGAAACATATGAAACTTCCCAACCACAAACTTTTAAATGGCAGTGTTAATATTTACAATTGTTAGCATTGTTATAACTGTTTATAAATGCTTATAGAAATAAACAAAAAATGAATGTGTTTGAATTAGCAGTCACATTGATTAAATGGGGAAAATCTAATCAAACTGCACCATTCCAGATGAGCATGATAATAAAAACAGCTGGAGCAGCTGTGCAAAACAGAAAAGGTGGTTATACTACTGAAATCTTCAAAGTTTGATTATTGTCTCCACATTAAATAATTATAATCCAAATTGAAAAGAAAAATGTGGATAAAAAAAAGTAATTTCTTCATTTCAAATTGAGCAATTTCTGTAATGGCTGACAGAAAAAGTTTTGAACAATTACATTACAATTCAATTTACTATCTTATATAAGCAGGTATACTTTCTTTGTTTTGTTTTTTTCAGAAATCCAATATCGCTTCTATATCAGCTTAATTTTTGGACATCAGAAAAACATTTTGATGTGCACAGTGTACTACAGTGTATGATGCTGTGACTCAGATGAAACAGATGAATTTGCGCCGAGATAAAACGGAATAAATGTACTAACAGACCCGAGCATATGTGCACAGTCTGCTGTTGCTCTTTTGCAAAATTGATTACAAAATTAGATTTGTGCAGTGGAAACAAGGACTCTTTCAAAAACCCAAATCTATTGAGCAGACTGATGTGGATCTATTGATCTCCTTTTCATTGTAAGCTTTTAACAAGCAAGGTGAGCAAACAAAAAAGAGAAAGAGGAAAAAAATCAAACCGCAATTCAAGTTGATCTCCAATAGCATCTATTTAACTAGCTAAATGCAGCCACTATCCTCTATTCAAACAAAAATATCCCAGGAGTGACTTCGGAGTAGACCTTGAGTAATTGTAGCACAGTGTCTTTAACCGTGCTGGAGACGAGTCTTTTTAAAGAACCTCTAACATCTCAAGAGGAGCTTAAGGGATTTGGCTTGAAACCATGACAGCCCATCGGTTATGCTGCAGCAGTCCTCATGTGAGTTCCTGGAATGATACAGATGTTTTCATGCAAGATTGTAACTAGATATTCCATATTCGGACAAACCAAAGACTCAATATGAATCGGTCGCAGATCGGCCACTAATCTGAATGTAATACACAAATCTGCTCATCGATTCCAAAAGAGGAATCGATGCACGAAAACAAATCTGATTTCAGTGGGATTCATTTAGGCGGGTAAATCAGTCATCACAGCAGTCGGTGCTGAGAGACTACAACATGGCTGACACCGTTCCAATGATTAAAGCGATAACAAAACCTTTGTGTGCCCATGAGGCTGCTTTCCTCCTCCACAAGCTCTGCTGAAGATTTCAGTTTTAGTCGCTTGGATCAAGCAATGAAGCAGCCACTGAAGTAATCTGATCCTGCGTCTTGGCCTCATCTACAAACAACCGATCCTGAGCACTCACTTCATCTGAATGTAAATGGCCACAGAGGAGATAAGCTAGCAGAGCTGGTATTGTGCTCACCGATGAACAAAGTGCTGTTTCTGATTGGACTTGATTGTCTAAACACAGCGAACAGAGTCAATTAGAGAGAGTGAACTCTATACATATGTAAACAGGGTCAAATTTCTTTTGTTCCTTTTTTTTACCACATCTGCCACAAATATGTCTTAAAAAAACATAATTAAATACAATACAATCAAATTTTTTTTTTTCCTAGAGAGAGAGAAAGAGAGAGATTAGGCATACTAAAAGAAAACTGGTTAGTAACTCCTTACCAGAAGGAGTAATTTATATAATTGAGCAATTTCCTAAAAATATCTTACATCCTTCAAGTCTTTCAGTCTTCCTCATCCTCTTAGAAGCAGTCATTTTGCCTTAATTTTTAAATATATTCTTTTGATTTCATCAAAGTTTTTGGATATCAGAAATTAACTTAAATATTTTTTTGTCACAGCAGTCACATAACATAACAATCACATAACATAACATAACAAAACATATAACATAACATAAAACATAACATATAACATAACATGACATAACATAACATAAAACATATAACATATAACATATAACATAAAACATATAACACATAACATATAACATAACATAACATAACATAACATAAACATATAACATAACATAACATAACATAAAACATATAACATAACATAACATAAAACACATAACATAACATAAAACACATAACATAACATAAAACATATAACATAAAACATATAACACATAACATAACATACAACATAACATAAGACATATAACATAACATAAAACACATAACATAAAACATATAACACATAACATAACATATAACATAACATAACATAAAACACATAACATAACATAAAACATATAACATAACATAACATAAAACATATAACATAACATAAAACGCGGGTACATAACACATAACATATAACATAACATAAAACATATAACATACCATATAACATAACATAACATATAACATAACATAACATATAACATAAAACACATAACATAAAACATATAACATAAAACGCATAACATATAACATAAAACGCATTACATAACACATAACATATAACATACCATATAACATAACATAAAACATATAACTTAACATAACATAACATATTAAATAATTACTTGCCATAGCAACATTTTCCTTATATTGGGTGCATGGCGAATATTAATTTAGCATATATAAACTTTATCTCAGTCTAATAGAGCTAATATTTAGCTGATTGTTAATTACCATGATAGAAGTTTGTCTTAGAAACCCGCTTCTCCGCAAGCAGCTATTAATAATCATTAGAACAACCCTACAGTAATTAAGAAAAATGGATCATAATTTACGGTATGCAATGCAAACATGAACAATGCAGAGACTCCAGTTGTAAGACACAAGCAGAGGTGTGTCTGAGAGTCCTGCTAAAGATATATGGGATTCATTTTAAGCGTATTAAATACTCTGAACTGCTCAACTGTGTGTACACTGTCTATTTATCACATTCCGCATCATATATGAGCCGGCATCCCATCAGAGATTTACACAGCACAGACCTTCACGGCATTAAAACTCAAGAGTTCTGATGCTAATCAGTCAAACATGGTGGAAACGTATCACTATTTAGTTTTTTTTTATATATATATCCAGCCAATTAGTTTGATGTAATTGGTGATCTTCTCTCATCCCCCCTTACTATGAGGGCTGAGATTGATTATAGATCAGATCCCGTTAATTAAAAACACAGGAGAAACGCTACTGCTGTCGAAAGGAGACACAAATGAGCTAAGAGCGCAGAGAGAACTACACGAGTGCCAATATTAAACATACATGACAATTGCTTGGAAAGTCAATTTAGAAGACGTAACTCAAATGATTTCCCAGATCCATGCAAGAATCCCTTTACAGAAAAGCTATGTTCCAAAACATAGTGAGCTGCATACATGAATTTACCACAGATAAATATCCAATATCCAAGATGTACATGAGTTTGTTTCTTCCTTTAGATTTGGAGAAAAATGGCATTGCATAATTTGCTGGATCCTCTGCAGTGGGTGTCGTCAGAATGAAAACTGATAAAAACATCACAATCCACATGCAATCAACGGTCAATCAGTTCATGTCTTCTGAATTGAAACAAATCTATCATCAAGGCATTTAACTAAGGATAATTGATGGACTGTACAGTATGTTGTGGAACATCGTGATGTTTCTCATCGGCTGTTTGCACTTACATTCTGACGGCACCCATTCAATGCAAAGAATCGATTGTCTGGCATGCAGATAGTTATCTTAACAACATCAAAGTTTTGAACACAGACCACTATATGCTTAAAAGGTATTTCTGACCCAGTAGCCAGTAAGGCAGCTCACAGTCTCATCTCTTGAGAATATCTGCTTCTCTCTGTATGCAATCATATTTTTTTGTACCTAATCTCCCTTCTATTTTCTAACTGCATTCCTGTCACTATATGTTAGATATGCTTTGACATTTGTATGTAAAAAGAAACAGAAGAATGACTTTCTATAATGAAAATCCCGAATCCTCTATAGTTAATCCTTTATTTTCTTCTTCTTCTGTGAGTATTTCTATCCGTGGAAGACTGGCATCTTGAAAACAAACATTTTATTCAGAGTGGGACATCGAAAAACAAAAAAAAGCTGAAAATACAATTGATGCTTTTTTGAACTGCAAAAAAAAAAAAAAAATGAGAACCATTCCAAATCCATGCTAGGACCACATTAAAGTGCCAATCATCTCTCAAAAGAGTGCGGTCGAATTTCTCCAGGCTCCAAGCTGAGATTAAACTCACTCACCTGGTCACTCAAGCCTGAAGCTTTCCATCCAACACACAGGGGCCGACACTAACCGTCATCCCAATTAAGGTTGCAGCCACTGGGGAGAACGGCAACCTTTCCTCTCTGGTTTCTCCTGTACATGGTCTGATGCTCTGTCACAAATAACCTGAGGTCAGACACAAACGATTCACAACAGGGATTCAGACTTGATTCAAAGTCCACAGACAGCACCATTCATTACCTCCAAGAGTGTGCCGAAGGATCTCATAAAGAGAACGTTTGGGGTTTAGTTTGGACACTGAGAGGATAGATGATGGAAAAGAGGTGACACCAGGGTTCAGACCAGACCAGGTATGCTTACCATACCAGGTATCTTTTTTAAGGATGGCTGACTTTTTTCATGCTATTAAGGTAGTTTGGCCAAAAATAACAATTCTGTCATTATTTACTCACCATCACATCATTCCAAGCCTCTATGTATTTTTAGTGTATTTGAAAAAATACATAGAATCTCTTTCTTTTTATTATATTTTTCTGTAAAATAATAATTATATGTCTATTTATTTATTTATTTATTTAATACATACACATATGACCATTTAAAAATTGTGGGGGTTGGGATGATTATTTAATGTTTTTATGCTCTTCTGCTCACCATGCCTGCATTTATCTGATCAAAACGAAAGTAAAATCATACTGTGTTTTAGAATACTTTAAAATATACCTTATATAAAATATATCTTACTGGAAAAAAAAGTCTTTATTTCTTTAATTAAGAAATAAAAAAAAATGGTTTTATTAATCGTAAAGTTTTTATTATTATTATTATTATTTTACAACAATATATAACAAAATAATTCAAGTGAACATAAATGTAAAAATAACTTTTCAGGAAGGAAATGTCCTAAACAAAAACTCTTCTTTCATATTCAAAGCCGCTGATATTCTTCTCGTCTAAAGGGTCAGACATTGTTCCGTGTCAATCAATCACAGTCAACTTGCCGCCACCCACCTCTGGACAATTATAATATTTATGAGTGCCCATTTCATTGTGCTCTCTCTCTCCTTTTCAATCTCATTCCTGCTTTCCCTCTTCATCTCTTCGTATTCTTTTTCTCATTTTTTCCCTTTCACAGGTTTATTTTAATGAAAAGCACGGAACACAATCATTCAGGCATTTGCCGGTGTAATTCCTACAGCACAATGATTTGAATGACTATAAGCAGACGGAGGAAAAGTGCTGACAGCTCCGAGAATAAATACATTTCTAAAACACATGGCTGAAAGCTTCTCCCATCACCTCTGTTCCATATACTCACAATAAGTCACCTTAATTGATTGAAAAATAAAATGTTCATTGCGTTGACCTTTAAAAGTGAGGGAGGTTTAAGAAACCAATGTGGTAACTGAACCAGTGATGTTTCCATCTTCCATCTAATCAAATGCCTCTGTTGATGCTTCTCTGAGAGATCCGACACTACACACACACACACACACACTCGCATCCCCATTACTACATTATGACATGAGCAACCCACCACCCACAGCCACACAAACCACAGCCAGAAGTCAATTATTAGGTTTTATAGCACGTCTTGGCGGAATGACTTATTCATGGAGTCCTTGTCAGATGAAAATTATACACCCTTTCAATCACCTTCCCTCAAGGGTGTTCTGATAGTGGCAACACAAAAGGAAACTTTTTCACATGCAGACAAGAGCAAAAATTATGTTTTGGAATGGCGTCTTTGTTAGAGATGCACCGATTGCAAATTTCTTGGCCGATTCTGATTTTACTGTAAGTGTGACCTGCTGATTCTGATGTGAGCCTGACCGGCCGGTCACAGATCTGGGCCGGTCATACAAAAAAACGTCCGATTCCGATCACTAGCTGGTCAATCGGTGCATCTCTAGTCTTTGTGTTATAGTTGGTGAATGTATGAAGATGTTTGATAGCTTTACTAGACGCAATACAGTAAATGAATTAATCATGGACTCTGATCATGAATGCATATTTAAACCAATTAAATGTTAATATGTGAATGTAAAAAGAAATAGTAGACTTGTATGTACTGTATGTGGATGAGCACACCATACGGCAAGAGAATGATAAAATGAGTCAAATGAGCTATATATCCAAATATGCATTATTCATGGTCATGATATAGTAGATGGATCTGCACATTTCGGTGTACAATTGATACTTAAGGTGGAAGTTGTCCCTGATGGCTAGACAGGTTTAAAAATGTGCAATTATTGCTGACGTTTTCAATAAATTATTCACGCTATCTGTGAATGTGTAACACAGTGAGAAATAATTACACTAGTTAAGTTTTGCCAGCGTTCTGATACTGATCCTAATAAAAAGTGCACAAGTGGCATACTGTTGCTGAGAAACGTGATTTCTATTCTATTTGGTCTATTTGGTGGAAGGTGAAAACGGAACTGAAATGCATAATAGGTAGAATTAAAGCCAGTTTAGTTTCACTTCGCATAATAGTTTCCAGTCTCCAGTAAGAAAGTCTGAGTTGGGTTTGAGCTCGATTTAGAGTTAAGAGTGCTGCAGACTCATGGGACGTGCACACATTTCACGGGTTACAACACCAGCCATTCCAGACGCTGTGTCCGGATCGATTCACAAGCTCTCTCTCTCGCTCTCGTTTCTCCTCTTTGTTCCCTCCATCCTCTTTCTTTCCTTTGTCCTGTGAGATTTCACACCAGTGTCTGTAGTGATGCATTTGATTGGAGTACACACCTCTGCTGCTCCTTGAGACAGCTATGAGCCCTTGTGTGTGCGTGTGTTACAGACAAAGACATGTCAAAGAGTGACTGCACATCCTTTCAGCTCTAATGTGTATCACTGTTTCTATGTGATATTCACAACTTACTGGGTCATATTTCTACCCGAGATCAAAAATTATATACATTCCTTTTTTCTTTTTAAGAGTATTTCTTGAACTGAATTTAATTTATAGTGATCAAAAAAAAAGAAGCCTATGGATTATATTTGCTATAGAGTTCTGCATGTTTAAAAATTCAGGGATGCTATGAAACATAATTAAAAAGTAAAAGCTATAAAACCCTTTGTGGAGGTTTTTTGTGTCATTGCTTTACATGAGATATACAATGAGCGGTTTAGATGAGAGCAAGCTGTTTTGACAGGCCCCTTCCATGCTGAGTAGTGTGGAGGCTGAGAGAACCGACAGAAAGACACAGAGATAATACAGAGAGAGAGAAAGAGAGTCTTTCTAATCTGGATTTGCATTAACAAACAACGCTTTCTGGCACAAAAAGACAGATTACAGCCTCAAATGATTCCTCTTTCTCTCACATCACATGAAAAAATTGTGTTATCCTATAACAAACATATGCACTTTTGTAATGCTGTTGATGCATATCCTTGTGTTTGAAGAGTTAGAGAGCGTTATGAGTCTCCATAGATCCCTCTGTGCATCAAAACAAGAACTGGATACTATAACAAGAGAAAAGGCTTTAATAACTCAGATTCCTAAATTCATTTTTAATTTAGTGCTGTCAAATGATTAATGGCGATTAATTGCATCCAAAATAAAAGTTTGTGTTCGCATAATATATATATATATATATATGTGTGTGTGTGTGTGTGTGTATTTATTATGTGTATATAAAAATACAAACACATGAATGTATATAGTTAAGAATTTTCTTTTAAATATATGTAGATATAACGAATATAAATATACAAATGTATGTAAATGTTTCCAAAATATTCATATGTGTGTTATAAACCGCACCGGAGTACTAACTCTATCTCTGAACTGCATTTCACGTAATTCCCCGTGTCTAGGGCTAATCACCGGCCCAGGTGTTCCTCATCACCCTCCCCATTATAAGCTATACTCCCGGACTGGTTAGAAGTCTTGTTTCCCCCGGTTGCATTATTGAGTGTTTTCCACTGTTGTTCTCCCTTCTGTGTATTATCTTGGACTTTGACTATCTCTGCCTGAGTACGGTTCTGATTGATTGCTTGATACAAAGTCTTTTGCACAAAGTATTAAATACATTTCAGCAGTGCAACACATTTTCCCTGTACCATTCCATTTTATTACACGTAACTTCATTTCTGAACTTATTTATTGTTTTATTTGTATGTATGGATTACTTCGGTTGTTATCAACATCTGGTGAAAATTTTGTGTCAACAGCATCTTTAGACATTTACTGTGAAAAATGGTGACGCGTTTATCAAAAAAAAAAATCACAAAACCACTGCTAAAAAAAGGCTCGCTTTAGTCAGTCAGGGTTATTTCAATTAAATTTAGGAGTGGAAGTGAATTAGCATACTATCCACAATCCTAAAGGGAGACTAACCAATCAGAGAAGTCACTGTTACCGTGGAAAGTGCTAATTCTAAAGTTGTAAAGAAGTACATTACAAACACAAAACTCTAAGTGAATTGATTGGGTCATTCGCAACGTGATGATTCATTTGTTAATTTGCTCTCAAGTACAGAGTTTTGTAGCTGTTTTGTGCTCTGATATTCCAGTACTATGAATCAAATGACGCAATATTATGATGAATCATTTGGTTAGTTTGACTCATTGCTTGAATTCTTTGTTATTTTTCAAATGCCTTGGAAATTCAATGAAAAACAATGACTTATGGCTTTGCTGTGCAGTCACTGTTGTGCAATATTGTCCTGAGAAAAGAAACCAGCCACTGACTCAAACAAGAAGCTGTGAACACTTTGACATCAAAAACATGGTGAATTACAGCAATCCCTCTGGGCGCGCAGGAATAGCTTTTAGTAATTAGCGCCGAACCCCTCCTGGCCTTCGAGGGACCCACAGTTCTCCCACTTGTCAGTCATTTTCCGAAACAAATAAGAGTGACGCATGTAGGAGTATGAAACACAAGTGGACCAAAAAAAAACGTTCCGAATTCTGAAAGAGGGAAAATTCCCTCAGCACAAGCATGAGCGTGCATACTCTATACGAGAGAAGACTAAATGAGGGATGTCCTTTCACACACAGCCTCTCACTCTCAAATTGAACAATTGCTACGATTCCTCGGCATCAACACTATAGATAGATTTTAACAACCAACATTTTAGGGTCAGAGGTCATGAAACCGTTTCGGCACTGCAGTGTGAGAAAGGGTGATAAGTGGACTACTACCTTATAACAGGACCCTCACAGACAGTGTGAGCAATGCTGTATTGCTGACAGCAGGAATGGGTCAGTAATTGCATACCTGCCTCTCTATCTGGTACTGAAGACTAAATTCCAGTCAGGTTAGACTCCCTCTATTTTTCAGTGGATAGAGAGAGAGAAAAAAATTAACTTGCAGCCTAGCATGTAAATGTACTTTTATTTAATTCAAAATCAATATATCTGTGTGTATTTTATATTTTTTTCATTTATCATTTATGTATATATATATATATTTTCTATCATATATATATATATATATACACTATAGAAATTCTAGATTTGCTATTATCTTCCAACCATGAATGTTGCATTATTAGTTTATAATCACGTGAGGAGTTTTATTTATGTGGCACACTGGGTTATGAGTTTCTATGAAGAGTGTTTCTAATCAGCAGATCCAGGACTTTGCTGATTTTGGGGGATAATCTGCTGAATTAATTTAAATTTTTTATGTGTTGAAGCCGAGAATGCTATATTCGAATAGACAGCTGAAGGCATAATTACATTTGTCGTATTATTAAATAAACACCCAATTGTGAAGAAATTTGCTGAGATTTCTGGGAAGTTCTGTGAATGAGTCACAAGCATGGGGTCCTATTTCAGTTAGGTTACTGGCTGAAGAGAGGTTCTTGCAAGGTTTGGAAGAAATTTTTATTTTGTAAATTGACTTTTTAGAGATCCACTATTTCTTAAATATAAATATACTTTTAGAAATTAGTAATAGAATCTTTTGAAAGATGGAAAAATGCACTGGGGGAAAACTACTCAACAAAAATATAAACGCAACACCTTTGTTTTCATGAGATGGACTTAAAGATCTAAAATTCATTCCAGATACACAATATTACCATTTCTCTCAAACGTTGTTCACAAATCAGTCTAAATGTGTGATAGTGAGCACTTCTGCTTTGCTGAGATAATCCATCCCACCTCACAGGTG
>JAUMHQ010000051.1:8854862-8870005 GCA_032361165.1 Enteromius paludinosus | reverse complement strand
ACGCACATTTCCAGGTTTGTCCGTACGCAAGGTTTTAGTAATAATTCTACGCAAGTCTTTGTACATGAGGCCCCTGGTGTTTGGGAAAAGTTGTGTGTGTAACCTGGAAAGCCCTGTTAGCAGCACGCACAAGTGTGCTGAAGTGACTGAATCAGATAAACACATGCTATATTTGGAGAGACAATGTAGCGCTCTCCAGGGGTTTGTGACGAACGGAAGCATCCAGCAAAATAACGCACTGTAAGCTCCTTAAAATCCCTGCAGGAGGAAGGGAGAGAGAGCGAGGGAGGGAGGAATAAGACACTGTTTTGACCCTTCTCTTGCCATCTTGTCATGCGAGTAAGCAAAGAGCTTGCTACCTGTCTCTCAGCGCCACGTGTTATCCTCCTAACATGGTGCGAACCAACTTAAAGACATCAAACCTCTGTTCTGTCATCTGCCAAATCAAACTTAATCAAGCATTTCCACTGCACTGCTGAAGTGACATTATCATCCTACCTCCAAAACCTGATCTGTGTTAACAAATCCCCCATTTAAATGCACAGGACGTAAAAGCATCCATGTTTGTTTAATAAATTCATTAATTCACTTGTTTATTCATTTAGCTCTTTATCAGAATGCTTTAAACGAAACGTAATAAAATAATAATTAAAACCATAGTCAACAAAAGAGGTGCTTGTCATGCAAACAATCAAAATATGAGTCAAAAGCACATAGAATTATTTAGAATTCTATGGCCGTAGAAAAAATTTGGGATGGGAGGAAAAATATTTCTCTTATAACTTTCAAGTGCCCATTCAAGTGCTTGGAAAAGCAAGGAAAATGTTTAATATATCTTAGATTGGATTCCTCTAAAAGAAGAAAGTAAGATGCACCTATGTAGGGCTTAGCAATATATCGCACACTATATTCATGCGCATCTCGACAGTAAAGCCGGCTCTTTGATTAGCGGTAAATTTATACAGTATCAACTGTTTTCAAATGGAGCGTCAGTTAAAGGTGCTCTATGCAATCTTGCAAACGCTATGGGTACAGGATGTGCACCAAAACAAAAACAAAATTCGGCCAACCAATCGGCAAGAAGAGGTGGGGTTTAATCCGCGCAAACAAACTTCGGCCAACCAATCGGCAAGAAGAGGTGGGGTTTAATACGCACAAACAAACTTCAGCCAACCAATCGGCAAGAAGAGGTTTAACGCCCATTAAACACCACCTCTTCTTGCCGATTGGTTGGCTGAAGTTTGTTTGCACTCATTAAACCCCACCTCTTCCTGCCGATTGGTTGGCTGAAGTTTGTTTGCACTCATTAAACCCCACCTCTTCCTGCCGATTGGTTGGCCGAAGTTTGTTTGCGCGCATTAAACCTCACCTCTTCCTGCCGATTGGTTGGCCGAAGTTTGTTTGCGCACATTAAACCCCACCTCTTCTTGCCGATTGGTTGGCCAAAGTTTGATTTTGTTGTGGTGCCCATAGTGTTTCTTTAGGTATTGCATGTGTTGTCTTTTGAGACTGGGTTTTTTCCCAATGTATTTAGAGGGTAGACAGCAAGACGATCAAGGGGTGATGCGTACGGTCTGAGATAAAAATGAAATCGAGCTAAAATCCTGCAACATCGTATAGAGCACCTTTAATACACAGAGCCGTAGAGTACTGACAACCTACGCAATATCAGCTTCAGTATCACAAATGAATCACCCGCAAAAGTTAACGTGATAACATGTAGCTTATCAGGCAAGAACCAGTTTTACTGGCGGGATGAGATGTATATATCGTGCAATATATTTCCCAGCCCTACTAAGATGTTTTGAGGATGAGTAAAAGATGGGATACTTGTAATTTTTTGGTGAACTAACCCATTAATGTATTAGTAGTTAGAAAAAATGCACAACGTACGTAATACACTGTAAATATTTTCCAGAACATATTCGAACATTTTGCTGTAGTTTTAGAATAAAATATACACCACTATTTAATGTCGGTATAGTACCATGCTAGCAATTTTTCTCTCAAAGTTTCAGGGTCCACATATAATAATATAGCTGTCTTTATAGTATACTGTATGTATGAAAAAAGGGCCCTGGCATTAACAAGTATGAGACCCAGAAATCTGCTGCATTGTAAGAGACACAGGAAACATCCTGTTGTCTTCCCCTCTCTCTCGCTTCTACCATCCTCTTACCAAAACAAACAAACTCAAGCATTTTGAACACAGAAATGCCGTCTCGTTTCTCTTCAATGAACACAAGCAGAAAAAACAGAAAGCCGGTGCTTTAAAAGCTACTCAGTCCATCTGTGTCCTGAAAAGAGTTTCTACGCAAACACACAGATACACACACTCGTCTTTCGTTCTCCTTCGTACAAAGCCCAGTACATGGAGGCCCCTGAGTCTGCCGCCTTAATGAAGACGAATGCAAGGAATCAATTTGCACCTTCCCAACTCCATCTGGCAGCTCAGCACTCCACCATCAATTAACACACCAGCTGGGGAACACACACACTCACACGCCGCCCACTTCTCCTGTCTGCTCTTTACCGCTTAGCTCAGAACTGCCAAAGGCGGCCTGAACCCAGAGGACCCCGTAGGCCTGGAGGTGTAGAAATGCATTATGGGATGTTTGGGGCGCCCATGCAGGTAAAAAGTGATTGAAAGTAGAATGAGGGCATAATGAAAGGGTGAAGGAGATCTATAGAGGAGAAAAGGTACTTGTGAGTGTGTGTGGGCCGGGGGAAAAAAGTCCTGGTGTCCAACGCACACGCTCGATTCCAAACAAACTGGCGTCCCGGAGTGTGTAAATGCTTCAGACAGATCTGGTAAACAGATTCTCTTAATGTGGACAGTTTTAGGATAAGCCGAGCACCAGGAGCGCAGGGAGTTATTGACTGATCTCAACCAGAGGGTGGACAAGAAAGTCCGTCATCTGTCTTCCACCCGCTCGGCGCACAGCAGCGTTCCCTCCGTCGAGATAAAAAGACAAATCCGCTCGTGGGGATACCAATCCGTCGTCAGGCCAACAAAAGACATTTCATTCAAAGCCTGCTGGACAGTGGGCTAAATTTGACTCGTCTGAAATAACAGGAGTGTGAAATATCACAACTGAGCTGACACATGCGGCGAGATTGAGAGATACGGACGCATTAAAACTCCCTCTATCAACTTCCATCACTGCACTGCTGTGCTAGAGCTCTTTATGTAGGTCATGAGTGTTTTTCTGAACATGTGCGCTCCCCATCCCTCTTTCTTCCCTTCCTCGATCCTCGTCTCTTAGTCATTCTCTCATGTACAAATGAGAAATGATCCTCTAAACAGCTCCGGCACCGTTACATCACACAGGTAATCAGTGTATCCTAGCAACACATGTCCAGCTATCTTAAAACACATCAAACCTGGATTCAAGGAGAAACTCGTAAGACACCATGATATATGACCTCGACTTCAACCAGGCGTTCTGATTCTCAGCGAGCAGTGTCAAGTTACAAGACTCTGTTCTGTTCTGGACCATTACGTTTAAATTTATCAACAGTTTTTACAACTAAAATATTTGCAACATTTCTTATTACCACAATGAGCTTTTTTTCATGATTTTTTTTTATAATCAAGCATTTATTATTAGCATTTTTTACTTTATTACAGTGTACCATTCTGTGATATGTTACACTTTCCCATTTAATTTAATATTATTATTAATTATTAATATTTCATTCACAGTAATCTAACTTTTACAATATTTACAAGAAATCTGAGTGAGAACTTTTGCGTAAAAAAAATATTTTCATGATATAATTTATTATATGAAAGCGCTTTGTAGAAGCTGTGTTGGAACCTGTGATGCTTTTTTCCTTGATACTCTGATGAATAAAAACAACATCGTTTATCAAAAATAGAAATCTATTAGTATTTATTTCTCTTGGGAGAAAAAAAGAAAGAAAAAAATACTGAACTTTTAAATAATAGTGTATATTGCAATTAAAAACATAGTTTTTTTTTTGTTTTGTTTTTTTATTAATCAAAGAATCTTAATAGATTTTTGATTAATTGATTTTCTTCACAGGAATAAATTATATTTGAAAGCATATCAAAATAGAAAACTAACTGATCCCAAATTATTTTAGATTGAAAAAACTACTGCACCAAATATGATAGATAAGAAAAACTTAGTAAAGTTTTTGCAAATAAATTAATTTCGAGTGGAGCGCTGGTCGATTAATCACTGCTGGCACCGCATCACCTAATCAATCTCCTCATTACACCTGCCCAATCAAATCCTTTCTACTAACTATAAATATAAACTTTCCTTCCGCATATTCCTTGCGCCTTTTGCGCATCCCTCCCCTTCTCCGCCATTTAGCCGTCCTCGCGCCTTCCTCCAGGGGGCATGCAAGGACCGAGCCGGACACCGAGCTCTAGCCCTACCAAGGGTCCAAGCCTCTAGGGTTCGGGGTCTGCCGTCCTCCCGGCTTGCCCCCCTTGAACAGCACGCCAAATACGCTAAACTTTATCCTTCTTGATTATGAGGAAGCGCAAACGCTTGAAATTGCGTACGGCCAGCTGCAAAAACTTCAGCTCAACCAGCAAAACTTTCTTGGTCAACCAACATCAAACTCGCGTGACTTGCCCAGCTATTAATACTAGTCTAACTTGTTTTTTTTTTTCCCAGCACAGTTTTACAACGCTACCTTTGAATCAACACAGAATAGAAACGTAACACAGGTTATTATATTTTACTGCGCAAGGTCCCAAAACTATTTGTCAATTCTTCATTTGTTTAGTTTTTTTCCCTGGGCCGAACAAACTGCTTAAGTAAGAATTCTATTGTTCTTTGTGTGAAACAGCCAATAAATCTTTTGAATCTTTTGTATCCCATCTAAACTGATGACTCAGTAAATCCCATGCTGTATAACATTGTGTCTAACAAATCAAACGTACTTCATACCCTCTGATTTATACAAGCTTCATAATCAAACCTCACTGATAAGCAATAACCCCTTGAGTATAATGACACTCAAATATATGCCAACATCCAAATGCAGTGCTCCTGTATATAAGCTCCAGCTCACAGACTCATCACTTTCGGAAAATCATTGAGCTTGGGCAGATGTGTTTTGGATTGGATAGTGTGTGTGTGTAGAATGCTCTTTCAGGTGTGCTGGACACAATGTGTGATCCACAGATTGGCTGAATGATCGGTTGGAGTGTTGAGTCTGAATTGGATCCGATAGTGAGTGGGCAGTGATTGCCTTTATGCCATGTTCAGTGAGAGATCTGATCCAACAGCTGAATCTGAACACCTGACAGGATGGGATTGTGTTTCTCCAAAAGGCCATGGAGAGGTTTGTGTTTGTGTGTGTGTGTGTGTGTGTGTGTGCGTAGGCGTACTTTACGATTTAAAGTCTAGTAGTAAAAGCGTCTTAGGGAAGACAACAAATCCTCATGCATCATGGGTTTCAAGATGGTGAGTCAATACACATATACGCAAACACATGGGATGCCTCCAAGGCCCTACATGTCCTCTCTGAAACGTGCCAATGTTACAAAGACCTTTCACAAATGTCAAAGGTACACGGAGGCTATGTGTGTGTTTTGTGTGTGTGTCTGGGCTTTCATTTGTATTAGATTAATGACGGCTCAACCTGGCATCCCAAAAACTACCAGCAGGATCTGTTTGTAGAACCTTTCACAAATGCCATGCTAATCAGAACATTTTAATTTCACAGCATGTTTTGAATGTACTACTTCTAGCCATCAACAGTAATACAACATCAGTAACAAAATGAAATGCGATACCTGACAAGTGAAGTAGATTAATATAATAAAGGTTTAATGCAACAAAGCAATCAATGGCACATGTTACACTGAACGCAAATTAATAAATAAATAAATGAGACTGAGATGAACATTTTTAGATGGTAAGATGTTCATCAATGCTGTATTTATTTGATCAAGAATACAGAAAAACAGTAATATTGTGAAATATTATTGCACTTTCTAATACTAGTTTACTTTTTTAATATAAAATATAATTTATTTCTGTGACACTGCAATGAATGCAATTTCATTAGCCATTACTCCAGTCTTTAGTGTCATATGATCCTTCAGAAATCATTTTAATATGATGATTTATTATCAGTGTTGAAACTTTTGTGCTGCTTGTGTTTTCTTTGGAACCTGTGATACATTTCTCTTTGATTATTTTAGTAAAAAAGTTTAAAAAAAAGAACAGCAGTTATTCAAAATAGAAGTCTTTCCAATAAATTTTTATCCATTTAACATATTCTTGCAAAAAAAAAAAAAATTAAATAAAAAATAAAAATATGAATCTGACATTAATCTTAATTAACCTGTAATTTTCCAATTAAAATGTCTTAAAAAAAACAAAAAACAATACATGTTATTAAGAAATGAAAGAAGACAATATATTTCACCTCTTTGGGCACTTTTTTCAAACATTTTGGCAGTGAATTAATTAAAAATCCTGGAAGCACATTGAAAATTTGTGATTTCAAGTCTTTACTCAAATTATGATAAATGTAATATCCAGTAATATCATCTAATATAGGCTGTATTTAAAAAAATGAATTCCACAGTAAATCCCCACTGTACATTGTCTGAAAATGTATTATCTTGTACAGCTTAGTTTTGTGTTCATTTATTCTTGTTTTTGATTTTTGGAAAACAAGACTAAATAGTCATTTTGCAGCGCAGATATGTCATCCTGAAGCTTAAGCTTGACGAATTCCATCAAACCCCCTACAGAATACGTCAGTGAGTCATGTACATATATGTTCATGTATGTTTATGTGTGGTCACTGATCTGAAAAAAAAAAAGACAGAGAGTCTAATGCAACAAGCGGACGTCACCGTTACAGCTCTATAGTAACTGCCACGGTCAATGTTAAATCATTATATCAAATGTCATATCCTGTGGTCCTAAAATGATTGTGATCGTTCACGCTTCACTGGCTCTGGGTAAAGCAAAAGGCGCTCCTACATGTTGACTGCAGAAGTGCTTTGGGTAATAAGCTAAAGTGTTCAAATCTAAACGCTGCTCTCTAATGCTTCCATAGCAGCTCAGAGACATCCAATTGGTGAAGCAATCTAGATCCAGATGGTTTCTTCCTTTTAAAATGAAATGCAAACACCAGATTTCTCTACTGTGAATTCCCATGATTACCTGTTAGCTTACCAAAGAGCTAGTTATGCTTGCTAATTACTTTGTGATTTATGTAAGCGTCTTGCTTTCCTTGACAACAATTTGCAGTCGTGTTTGCTAATGACCAACAGCCTTACCTGAACAGGGTGCTAAATATGAACCAGAATCAAGGGGTGAGAAGAGGGCTTATTCGCGATGGCCTGTGTTAATACACCAAACTAGCAAGCCTGCGAGTCAGCCACTTCATAACTAAACTTTGCAAATATGCAGGGGAAAATATTGAACAGTGCTTCATCAAGACATTGAAATGTTTGTTTCTATAGAAATCATATCACAGCCACTCCTAATATGCAAACAAGATACTAATTGCATTTCTGCATACATGTTAATGTAGCTTGCTATTTCTACACGGATATCTGTTCCGCAGTCCTCCCTCTTTGTGTTTAAGTCGTGACTGAGCTGTATCTCTGCTGCCCTTCTCAGCTGAGAATATGTAACTGCAAGCAGTAGTTAATGCTCTTTTCTCATCTCTCTTTATCTCTCACCCCTTTTCCCCCTTCCATCTGTCTTCCATTTGCCCTCTCCAGTCCATCCGGGTCTTTATCTTTCTGTTGTTCTTTTATTTGGAAATACAGGGAGGGCCCAGGGCTTGCCCTCATGCTGTTTCCTCAAAGACTAAGAACACAGAATCTACCCACTGCAGCAAGACAGAAAGGAGAAAAAGAGAGAAGAAAGGGCATGGAAGAGGAAGAGAGAGAGCTCAGGAGTAAAAGATCAATTTACGAGAGATAAGAGATACCTGTGAGGAATGAACTGGGACTTTAAAAATTCACAGTCCAAAGCATGCGATCTAATATGTATCACAGGCAGAGGGAAGCATTTAGCGCAATCCACCCTGATACATGATAACAGATATATATATATATTTTTTATAAGACTGTTGTATATTTATCGATTAATTGTGGTTAATCACATTCAAAATACAAGTTTTTGCTTTCATGTGTGTGTACTGTGCATATTTATTATGTGTATATATATACATATACACTACACACATATATATTATGTAAACAAACCCTTTTATTTTGAATGTGATTAATCATTTGACAGCACATATTTAAAAAAAAAACAAATATTTGTGTAATTGAAAATTTCACTAAAACCAAAAATAAATATTGGTAATGTGAATGACCATTTTATTAAATCCATTTGATCTTCTTGCAAACATTATGGGAAAGTTACGTTTGAATGTTCCCGGAACTTTTCGGAAAAATGGTAACGTTTGAACGTTATGTTTTAAGAACATTATCTAGATGACTTTTAATGAACATTCCGTTAACGCTACCGTATGGTTTATAACTTACAGTAAACATTGGCAGAATGCTACCCAACGTTTTAAGAACATAGCTTGGACAAAAGCCGATGGAAAGTCTTAGTTTAGTTTATTACCCACCACATTCAGTGCATCGAACGTTGCCAGGTTGGTCACAAGTAAGCTTGCCTGCTGCTATATTATGTAACACTACTGGCGAGCAAATTATCACAAATTAGATGTATTTTTGTCATTTCAAATAAGATGTCATTTTGACAATGATTCAGTTTTCTAGCTGCTTAAAATGAACAACCGGCAGGGCAAAGCGTGTATATAAATCGGAGCAGCGCACAATACATCACATCACGAACAAGATGAACGACTATCAATGAATGAATCAAAGGATTCAGAATGCCGATGTGGTTTTCCATGCATCATTTTTTAACATCGCTTTATGTGGGCGAAGACAAATGGTATACAGCAGTAAATTGCTCACAGTGCTCCAATTTCTTCATTCCCATTGGTAGTCACTGCTTATTTACACAAACTTTTGCAAGCTCTCATTGAAAATGAATGACTTCAGGTTGTGAAAGAGCTTTAGTTAAATGACCTCTACACACTAACAACAGCCACCGCGTTCAGTTATTCAGCACCATATTCACCAACAGCCTCTTTTGTTGTTTTGATTCCAGTTTTTACTCAATGCACCACAGTCAGGTTTTCTACAGGTTTCTAGCATTAATCCTACAATGATAATCTGTGTAATTCTGAGATAATCTATTATTTTCTAAGTACGCGGAGCACTGCAGATGCACTCCGAGGCTCGTGCATGTGTCTGCACTGAGATCTGCTCTGGTTTAAGCTTGTAAGCTGCTCTCTTAAAGAGAGGAGAGGCATCTGTGATGTTTCATTTGATGGCGGCTGCTGTTTGGTCTTTTAATGCTGCTGCACTTCAGCAGATCTGAGGAGTTACATCTTCTGCTGTTCTTTCTCTGTTTTCTTGTCTTGCATTGATGTACTCATTTTGAAGTTTTGAGGTTATATTACATAATTCAGGCATGATTCTTGAATAAGGTCTAACAGTTAGTTGTTACTCAAATTTCAGCACAGACACAAAAGCAAAATAACCACAAATTTGAGGTCAGTAAGATTTTCTTTGATGAAGAACAAGTTCAAAAGAACCACGTTTATTTGAAATGGAGACCTTTTGTAACATTATACATTTCTTTACGGTCACTTTTAATTAATGTAATGCATTCATGTTAAATAAAAGTATTCTTTTACTCCCTCACTGTCAATGCGGACAGCCCTTGGCCAAAACAAGCTGCAAAGTGGACTAGACCTTATGCCTTTACTCAAAGGTTTGGCAATGACAGGCTAACAAATACATCAACACAGCTCCAGTCTGTTGAAGAAAAGAGCCAAACTTTTCCAAAACACCACACACACACACACGTCGGAGTTTAGATTATTAACCTCATTTCCCAGAAACTGGTGTGTGATCAGATATATTATCTTTAATATGAAAAACAGCACATTAGCGATTAGTGACTCCATGCTAATGATAAGAAGCAAACGCTGTAGTTTATTACTCGCTCAGCTGAAGCTGTGTTTGTTTACTGAGGTTGTGCTCTAATTTGTCAGCATTATGCTGTTCATTTTTCTTTGTTAGAGGGACCATGCACCACAAAGAGAACAAGAGAAACTCAAAGAAAGACAGAGATGTGAATGACAGTGAGAGAAAGAGTGTGTAAGAGAAAGCTAGAGAGTGATACACAGACGGGATGGAAAGTGAGATAGAAGGAAGGGAGAAAATTAATGAGAAAGAGAGAGGGAGAGAGAAGTAGAGGACAGAGGGATGGAGGGAAGGAGACATGGAGGACAGTTCTTCCACATCAGTCACTAATCCCTTAACGGTGTGTAATCACCAGTTTAATTAGCAGCTCTGATTGGCTGTGTCTGACCCACTGCATTGTTTCTAGGACCATAAAATAGTCTGTTCAGAAGCTTCCTGATTAATCTCTAAAGGCCTTTTGATGTGATTCATGTCAGTGTTCCGTATTGCTTGTGAACCCTATATGTCAGATAATCACAATTGCAACCAACTGCAACAGTTGACAGCATTTCACGAATCGTTTTATTTCTTGTACTGTAACTTTATTCTTTATTTCATTGTTCTTATTCTTCAGAAGCATCATGGCACGTCACAGTCTTTTCTTTTTCTTCTAATTGCAAATTTGTCACACCATTGTGACTTTCATTTTTTTAGAAATGCATCATGTGAATTGTTTTATCTCAAATTCATTATTTCCTACAGTACAGTGCCAGGCTGCCAGCCTTATCATTTTGTGTTTTTTTTTCCTTTCTCACAATTTCTATATTTCTTATTCTTAACAAGTGTCAAACTACAGCGATTCGCAACTACATCTCACCACTGTGACTTTTTTTTTGCTTCTATATTAAACAAACAACAGTACTTGTTGAAACATTGTTTATTCTGACGATTACAATTAATGTATCTATTTAATATCAAATGTTCTTTTATTACATTGCTGTTGACATGGTTTTGAAAACCAAATGCTGTGTTTACCAGTGTTATAACCAATATAATGCATGGCCTCTGGCTTATTCTTTATTTCCTCTTTTGTTTGCTTCCACTATTTTTTTTATAGTTTACTGTGTACACTTACTGCTTACTTGCTAGCTTCAAACCTCATAAAGTCACTCTTTGGTGACATTATCTGCAAAGCTTTTCATTTGAAGGTCACAGCAGTAAAATTCTGTGAAAGAAGCTTGCCTTTGTAATACTGTACCATAATGCAGTCCTCACAGCTCAGAATGGCACATTGGTTCCTGATCTCCATGACTCAGAGATGAGTGTGTGTATGTGTGTGTGTGTATGTGTGTGTGTGTGTCATTAAAGTTACTGTACTCGCTGATTATGAGTAGACTGACATGGCACATTGCCGTCCATTATCTGGATTACATAAGCAGGTCAGCACTCAGATGTGCTGATGCATTCCTGATTAATCACTTGAGTGTGTGTGATGTGTGTGTGTCCTATGAGACAGATGTATGGACTTTCCCAAACCTCTCCACCAGATGTGCAATGCCCCATTCCTCCAAGCACTCTTCTACTCACGTGTAAAGACACACACACTTTCTTTATCACTACCTATGTCTGTTCCTAGAACACCTCAAGCAAAGCTCCGATCACCCTCCTCTCTCTAAAAATATACAAACCAGTGACAGAATAAATAATAACACACATCGTATTAATTTTATCAGTTATTATGATCAACAAGACCAAACTTTTGTTTTAGTACTATACTATATATAGTACTAAAAGAGATTTTACGTGTTTGAAATTATAAAAAATTATAATAAACACCACACCCACATTACATAATTTTGTATGTAATTTCAGAAATATTTCAAATTGTAATATAACTCTTTAGTGTGTGTGGTTGCATGAGAAAACATCCTCACACTGAAACAACTGTTTGTATATATGTTGATTTAAGTAATCTCTGAGCACACAAGGAAGAAAGAACAAGGGAGAGAGAGAGTTCCTGCTTTGGTTGTTTCAATATCCTCAGGCTCACTCTACAGGGACTGATTTAGCCACATATCTAAAAAACCCTTCCTCTCATTCTGTTCCTACATCCTACTCTGTTTTCCCTTCAGTAACCCTGTGTTTTATGTATCTATGTTGTCTTTTGTTGACTCACTGGGCTAGGCAAGGAAACTGCAAAGATTTTTTAAATATAAATTGAAATAGTGTCTAAAATCAGTTTGAAACATACACTTCACCACTTTGGTAATTCAGAAAATTACAGAACTTTTTGAAGGTACAGCTCAGCCAAAAACAAACATTGCTACATGTCAGAATTTGCTCACAGAACCATTATTCACCCAGATTTCTTTCTACTGTAGATGTCACAATGAGTAATTTTACTGGTATATTTCATGTGATTGCAACTCACTAGAACAGTTCACCTAAAAAACGAAATGAAGTCATCATTTACTCACCCTTTTGTCTTTTTAAACCTGTATAGTTCATTCTTATGTTGAACATAAAGTATGTTTAGAAGAATACAGGTTACCAGTGAAGAATACTGATTACCAGTTTTCTTCAAAACATCTTTTATGTAAAACATAGAAATTAAACTTACACAGGTTTGGAATGACACAATGGCGAGTAAATGATGACAAAAGTTTCATTTTTGAGTGAACTTTACCTAAACTTAGTCTGTCTGTTTCGTCGAGGGCTGTCCAAACTCAGTCCTGAAGAGTTTAGCTCCAACTTGCCTCAACACACCTGCATGGAAGTTTCTAACATGCCTAGTAAGAGCATGATCAGCTGCATCATGTGTGTTTAAGTGGGGTTGGAGCCAAACTCTGCAGGACACGTTTGAGTTCAGCTCAGTTCATTCGAAAGCCTTACAAAAGAAGTCTGAATCTCTCTAATGCCGTCATCACGTCTCTCCTTCAGATACTTTCCTCTTTTATTCTCAGACGGCACTGAAAAACACACATTTTCCTCTTCCTGTTTCATATCATTTCTCATCATTTTCTTCTCTCTTACTGTCTTTCTCTATCCCTTTCCACTTAGAAGTATATCCCTGTCATTCTCTTTCTTGGTAACTCTTTTTAATATTGTTCATCTTCTGTTCTACCCTTATACATTTTGAAATAATCAGTATCACAAAAAACAGAAGACAGACCTTGTGTTTGCTCGAAATAGACCCCGACCACACACACACACACACAAAATGCACACAGTGAGGTAGGGCTTTAATGATGTGTCCGGTTCTATTAGCTGTGCTGCCATCTTACTATTCAATGAGTTCATTATTCACCCTCTTGTGACTCTGGGGCCTCTTATCTCTTTGCATTTCTCTGCTTGTCAACCCCTTCCACACTTCCTGACTGACCCCGCAGGGATCTTTAATGGAGATCGCTGCAGCGGAGACTCACTTCTGATCTCTTTCAAATCGGATGAAGTTAAGTTAAACCAACAAAAGAAAACTTGCCTCCAATACAATAACAGCGAGCTCTATCATTTGAACGGAGGAAAAGTTGTGATTTAGCCTCTGTGTGTGCTGGCAATCCTCATCCACGCCCGGCTCAAGCGTGGGCCTCCCGTCGGGATCACAGCGGCAAACTCTTGGAGAGAGGTGCGGCGGCATGCTGAGGGAAAGATATAAACTCGCACATGTGTACATGAACGGCGCTTCCACATAACCCATCTGCTTCTGGAATCAGGAGCCTGCGGTCACGCGTTTGATGAGCTGCTTACTCATCCCGCTTGTGCCGACAGGTAAAAACCCAAATGACCGTGGAACACGCTCACGGACCACGGATCAAAGAGGCCACTAAAGGGATCCCCGGATCAGAGCAGACATCCGGAGGCCAATAAATGTGGGATTAAGATAAAAATCAGCCTTTTGCTGGATTTCATCTCTTTCATTTTTGCCTCTCGTTTATTCCTCTTTCACTTCTTTTCTATTCCTAAATTAATGCAGTCTCTTTCTTTTTTGTGGTGTTTTTTGAAAAGGCAAGTGTAGGACTGCAGATTCTCTCAGGCTGATAATGTGCACAGTTAAAGTGGCTCATTAAACCCATTTTTCACACAGAAATCACTGCGTAGCTCCAAGTCTGCAGTCAGCACTTTCCTACCCCCACCCCTTCGCCGGGTTGTATAAGCGTCTGATAAAAATAGTGCAATTGAATCAAACTGCACATCATTTCATCAAACTGCTTGACTCCTGCTGCTTTTGCTGATTCTTGTTTATTAAAGAAATAGTTCGCCCAAAACTCACCCTGATGTTACAAACATGCGCGACTTTCTTTTTTTGGAACACACAGAATTTTTTTTAAATCTTTTTCATGCAATTACGGAAGCTTGAAATACTCCATTAAAACTTGTTCATATGCCTTGTGCACTATATTAAAAGTATGTTAAAACCAGAGAATCACACTTGAATATAATATGATATTATTCAATGAAAATACTGGCACGCACCTGAATTAATCATTCTTGACATTTTTTCAGTGAGTCTAATAATTCAACTCACAAAGCTTGTCTTAATAAATTGGATTAAGTTAGTTCTCATTTTATTGAATATTTAGGGGTTGATGAAGATTACCAGTGAATAGCAACAAAAAAATATATTTGTTTTTTACTGGTCTCACAGCATAAACGTACTTTGGTGCACTTTTTAACATTTCTCTTTAAAACTGTGGCAAAACGTGCAGTACGGTAAGTGTAGCAAATTAGCACAAACAAAGAATCAGATCAAAATCATTTAAGATTCTATAGGGAATTTGCAAAGAATCGCTGTTTTACGGTGAATCACTGAGTCGGTCTGCGATTCACTGAACGAGCTGTATAACATTAACTTGTAAGCACAAAACACAAGATAATTCTATTTTAAATTTTAAATACGGCTTTATTGGATAAACCCAAGACACATAAACTAAACAAACACACGTGTCCATACATTCGTATGAGTTGCAGGAAGAGGTCTTTTTGAAGTTTGATGCAGTGCAGCACTTGGAGACTTGGAGACACAAACTTAAAGGGATAGTTCACCCAAAAAAAAAAATTTGATGTTTATTTACTTACCCCCAGGGCATCCAAGATGTAGGTGACTTTGTTTCCTCAGCAGAACACAAAC
>JAUMHQ010000051.1:8831006-8846335 GCA_032361165.1 Enteromius paludinosus | reverse complement strand
ATGTCCATGTACTGAACTGTTATTATTCAACCATGCCAAGCTAAATTCAGTTTTCCATTCTATGGCACATTTAAGGGGAGATTCACTTTTTTTTTTCATTGTTTTTTAAAAGTATGTACATTTTCATAAGAACTCTTAATGGATGCAGAACAGTCACATGTCATGTGCCCCTAATTTAAATGCATTTATTGGATTAGTATATCAATTTTGACCAAGTTCATCTGGAGTTCAGCCCAGAACTGGCTCTGACTAATTCAGTCTCATAGCATTGCCAAATAGGCATAATATACTAAAACTCAAACTAAATCCTTTGAACTTAATTTATCCTTAGTTCCCCTTTACACACTGAACATGAGTAAAATATTGTAAGTATAGCTGAAGAAGCTCATCTAAATTGTAAATATAAAAAAAATTTAATAGTTAATTATAATTAACTATCATTATTTATTCCATAAATGGGTATTATTTTTAAATATATGGGTGTATGGGTGTTTAAATCGTCTCGCAGAACACTGACCAGCAAAGGCAAAACTCAAAAACTATGGCAACATTGAAACATAGAAAAAAATATATTTTTTAACAGAGGTTATGTGCATTTTCATATATTTTGTGCAATTTAATCATTTTCAATATCCGAACATCATCTAAACCTTTTAAACCTCAAATTATAGTCTTAAAGATTAGATTTCACTCACAATTTAATTCAAAAACTTCTGTGAACTTTGACTAAATGTGTCATTTCTACATTTTGCCTTTGGTGATGGTAGAGTTGTGTTTCAGCTTTCTTCATCTTGCTAAATTAAATCATCATTCATAAAGAAAGAAATATAAATTTTTTTATGTTTTTATTTAAGCAGCAGAAAAAAATATGAAAATAGACATTGTCAGTCTTTAGTTCTCAACATAAATGAACAAAGACAGTAGTTAAGAAATTAATGCTCTGTCATCATTTACCCAGCCTTGTGTTAAACGAACCCCTAATCTTTTGTTCTGAGCAGAATTCCTAAACAGCTTTCTTCTATACATTGAAATAATGAGGACTGAGCGATGGCGAGCTCCAAGAAAGCCACATAAAAGTATTTCTTTCCAAGCCTTATCAATTCTAAGCCTTCTGAAGCCTAACTGAGTGAGGACACAATCTTGGTCACAGAAGCAGAGCACCTTGCACATTCTGCTATACAGTACATCTTTTGTGTTCCACAGAAACAAGTCAGTCATACAGATTTTTGTGGGGAGCTGTTCCATCAGTTACCAAATTGTTTGTTGAGCAAACAAACATTCAAATCAAGGAGTAAAAAAATGGTCAGCGATATGAACACCAGCGCTTCAACTGATTAAACCTTTACTTTAAATGATAGTAACAATTTGTCAAAGATATAGTGCTTAAAGCACTTTACATTATATGTATATACAGTAGGATATTTTAAGCACATTCACTAAAAGTCAGCAGATTTTACTGACTAACACCAATCAAAACTTTCTAAACTGAAATTAAAGGAAGTCTTATAACAAAAGAGTTTGTTTTTTTGACATCCTCTTTGAGGCAGGTTTTTTTTTTTGCAGTTGTCTGCATCTGCAGTTGTTCTCTTTTACCAGCAGATGGCATCAACAGTTAAAAGAGAAGAATCCTGCTGACACTGCTGTCTTGGAGAGAGTCTCTGCTAAAGAGGAAGACATCCTGAGAGTTTGAAAATAAACTGATGTTTGATTCTTAATGGAAAAATAAAACATGAAAACTTTAATAAAAAAAATAAAGCTGATGCTCACATACAGGCCTAAATATGTAACAATATGTTTGTTATGTGATTGTAAATTAGCAATCTCTAGAGAGTTTAACCTTTGATTCTTGGGTTAAAAACAACAATAGAAATAAAAAATTAAAAAACACAAATATAATGTGGATTTTGAACATTATCTATTGGTTTATCATTTACAAAAAAAAGTGAAAATAAATTAAATGTGTACTTAATAGTGCTATATATTAAAAGTGCTATGTTTCTTAAAAACATGCATCTATGCACAGATTACAAATTGAGTTTATCTTATATATCCTAATACTTTTCCCAGAGCCATTTTACTGTATATAAAACAGCAAATTCTTCCTTCAACCATTTGTAAAGCTTAGAATTAAGTCGGTCAGCCGAGCAACAGCATATAAATTTTTCTCTTCACCTAAAAACTAACATCTAATAAACATGGGCTTTTCTGTACCCGCAAATTTGATAACAGTATAAATGAATATGCCATAGAAAAAATAAAAGATCAAAACAGGAGCAAAGGTCAGCCGCTTGACTGTTTATTGGTACAAATGTAGGTGTATTATGAACTGTTCTAATCAGATATCTCAATGTAAGGAATTAAGATATTAGGATAGTCTAAACATTAACATCACCAATTTCTGTAAAGCTCCATTGAAACAATGTTAAAATCACTATACAGATTCATCCGACTTCATTTAAACAATCAGCATGCTGAGGCTTTGTTTCTCCTTCCCCAAAATAAACAAAATCACATTTTTGAATAATACTTTGTAATGCACCGCTAGGGCCTGAGATACAGAAGATTCTCTCATGAAGCCTTCCGTGCAGTTAGCAGCACTCAAAATCCTTTTCCACTTCACATCCCTTCACACTCATTTGATCAGATTTCCCTTCATGCATAATCCAGCCCTAGTCTAAAAGCAGCCATTCACAGTATTCCAAACTGTTGATGTCCACAGAATTCAGTTTCATGGGCTTTCACTTTGAATTGCATGAATGAATTACATTTTTTGTAATGTAATGGACATTTGTTTTTCAGTTTTTTTCATCTAATCACTTATCAATCTACAGCCACACACACTTAATCCAGACATGCTGATGTTCAGACTCGTTTTCAGTCTTTTCAGTAGTCGTGAGCAGTGACACGGACCATAAGACTTACGGCGCCTGTGCAGCTCTGCATCTCTCCGCTATTTTATTGAAGCTTTCGCTCTCGGGCATAAGCTTTTGTCAACATCAACACGTACACACAGTGAAGGATATCATTTCATAAAGGGAGCGGCCGATGCATTTTATTAATAAATTAATGCTTCGTGCGCGGAGCACATGGTTGATGTGCGCTCACATTTCAATCACGGAAAAACAGATTTTATATCTGATTTTGTGTGAATGCTATAGCATCAGATGGCCTGTGCGTTAAAATGGAGCAGTTGTCTAAATGAATGAATGAATGGATAGGGAGTAAGTGAATGGCGGCGTTCTCTCCATAGAGCACTCGGTCGATGATGGTTGCGGATACGAAAAAGAATGCAATGGCGATCGAACCATTGGTAATGTTAATAAAACCATTGCAAACACAATAAATGTTTTAATATACAGTATATGTTTGCGAAAAATGCGTTTGATCAGTATATATGTAGCAGTTCAGTACATAAGAGACTTTGTCAGAACCAGCATTTCCTTTGTTTCTGTTTTGTAAGCTTTCTTTAGTAGAGCTCCCCACTAAACACGCGAGGACTCACGAGCTCTCCAGACAGATGACTGCTCGCGCTCGGTACTTTCTATTTTTGTCCTCGTGGCGCTGTTTCTGCTCTTACTACCATTTTTTGATTGCGGGCGGGAATAAAACAAACCCTCTCCTCTGCTCTGTCCCTCACTTTGATATTTATGTAACCTTGCCCGCTCCTTAAAATAGTCGTAAAGTCGTGCCTGCTCGTGCGCCACTGGTCCTTGAGAGCTTTAACGCTCTTTAGAAGAAAAGGTGGAAGAAGAAAAAGAGGAGGAAGAAGAATAAAAAGAAGAAGACAATGTAGGGGGGAGGGCGCGAATCAGAATATTATGGATTGATACAAATAGTCGCTCGCGCCAACCCTCAGCCAGAGTTGAATTAATGTGTTACTATTTTTGGAACGCCTGTGTTTCCAGGGGAAACCTAATGACGCAATGACGTCAATGCAGGTCAACAGCAGACTGGAGGAATTGAGCGCTTCCATTAGATTTTGCAGTATTTTCCAGAAACGCGGAAAGGACAAAATGGATTAGTTTAAAATTTGCTAAAAACACAAGAGTGCCATTTTAAAAAACTGTAAAGATCAGTAAGAGAGGAGCACATTCGAATGTATTGGAATTATTATTATAAAAAGCAAATGGGAAAAAAATGATCTCGTCTTCCTTGAAGCATCGCTTGCACGGTAAGTCTGACATGTATTTTCTTTTAACGCTCACGGATCCGCGTTGTCTTGTCTCGTCCCCTTTAATGGGGCTTGGTAGAAGCATAGGTAATGTATTTCTGACTTTCTGACAGACAGTGTGATGCATGTTCTGTCTTCATCTGTGAACTCAAGACATGGAGAAAACACCCTGTTTCAGAGGGTCTCTATGGAGCGGGTAGGTGAGCAGCGGTTATAAGCGCATATAAATGAGCTATAACGCGCGTGCATCGCCCTGCGTCCCTTTGCGCGCTTTTAAAACCCATTTAGAGCCATTACAACTGTTGAAACGCGTATCATTTCGTAGTGCTGGCTTATTCTTGATAGGAATCATCTAAAATTACTTTAAATATTTAATTATGTTATTCATATGCTGACTCGTGACTGAATATTTGGCTTTAACTTCATGGTGTGGAACAGGCACCTACCGAGTATACCTGGGAAAATACGATGCAAACGCACAATGTGTTAACCGTCCGGTTCATAAGTGCTTTTATATGTCTTTTAAAACAGCTGAAGGTGTGGGCCAGTGGTATGTGTAGAATTGCAATAATTAGACAGCCATATCTACTCCCATAAACACGATTTATGTCTAATACTACACCGGGGTAACGCAAAAGCATTAGCAACAAGTACTACAAGGATTGTATTATTAACGTTTCCAACACATTAGACTAAATGTAACCATTAAAAGCTTTTTACAAACATTCATGGGAAGCAAACACCCTCGCAATAAAAGGGAATATTACAAACATGCACACACCCCTAAAGCAACTACACTCAAAAGAGAGGAGAAAGGTGGATCTTGAAAGGGACACCCAATCAAAAAGTGATTTTAATATTCATATTTGAATAAGTTAAATTTTATGTTCCAGATTACAGGCACCATCATCGGTGTGACGAAAACCCCTTCTTTCTCCGTCTTTTCCACAAACGGTGGGTGTGTGCAGCACAGGGCGTTCACCGCGGCGGGTGGGTTTCAGCACCGTGGACAGCAGCCCGTTCAGCACAACGGACAGCACCCGTTTAATTAACACGCCTCCTTCAATCAACCCGAATACACCACATCAGCGCTTCCAGTACGTTTGTCTATGCGTTTCTCTATATACACGCATGTAGTGTTTTACGTCTCAGTGATGGTCATGTTCACACAAGACACGATATATGTGGACATGGAGACAAATACGGGATAAAAAATTTTGTACGCCTAAGATAAAGGCCTATTAGATTTTCGTAGTTGATTTGGGAGACAAAAACCCGCTAAAGTCGTTAAAGGAATCGTCGCAATCAGAAAAGGGAGGAGAGCGCGCATGGGAGGGCGACACTTTTACACATATGACGCATTTAGTGAGGTAAGCCTTACTGATGCCTACGTCATCTGCTCCGCTGGACCCCAACCATCTTTGGCCCGGGTAACAAATAAGACGCAGAACACAATGCTGTTAAAGGATCGGATTAAAGGGCGTTTCACATCCGGCACCTGACGGTCTCAGGGTGCGTGTTGGCTGAATTTCACAGGTGAAAGTATATTTAAACTTGCGCAAAAGGGGAAATGACAGTGACGCATATGGGCTACAGTAATTGGTTATCCACACTTTGCGCGATAACGATGTGTGTAGCCGGTTTAAGTGGACTAACCTGTGATGCGTGAAGTTTAAGCTGCACGTCATAAACGCAACAACAGATGAATAGAAACAAAAATGATTGACAATTTTCGCAGGAGAGAGCTCTTGCGCCACAATTACAGAACACAAGAAACCATCAAGTAAAGTTTCTCGTTCTATGTAATTTGATCACTTACATTGTGCAATTGTAGGGGTTTCAATTAAGGCCTTTCTTGGTTTTGAAACATGTCTTGGACGGATAAATATGCACGTGTGTGTTCGTATGTTTTTTTCTAAAGAAATATTTACGTAATGAAGGAAAGCTGATATTCATTCTCTTTCCCTCCCTTTGTCTCTCTCCCTTTCTCTGTTCAGATACATGAAGCTGATTTCCAGGCCCCTGTCTTGTCCTTTTCAGGTCTTTTTGCGGTCTGGGCTTGCTGTTCCTTGAACCAGTAGCCAGGAAGCCCTTACCCCAAAAAGTATCTGCAGAGGACCAAAACCTTCTAACAGATACAGTATATCAAGCCCTCAAAATCTCCATCAAAACTCACTACCAAAAAGAAAAGTATTAATTTGCAGAGCACACTCATGAATCTTATGTTTGGTTAAATATAAGTTTGGTAATATAAGTATTTACGTCTAATAGAATTTGACTCCCTACAGCATTTCCAAAAAGAACCTAAAACCCTGTGTCAAATCTACTAAAAACACAACAGGTGAAGGAGAACAGAAACAAAACCTACATTTACGTCAGTGCAGAAATTAAGGCACCACATGTGATGAGCCGTGACAAATACAACCTCAATCTGAAAGCAATAAGATCATAACTGTAACTTTTTGGCATGCATAACTGATACTGATTAATTCGATTATGTTAATATATAATAAATGTAATCTAAATCTGTAGCATGTGGAGAGATCTTGCATAAAGGAATCATAGGGATGCCAAATGTTTGTAAAACTATATTTTATGATAAAGTTTTTAGGTTATGCTTTATTTTATGGTGTCTTTATTGCAGAGTAATTATTCATTTAAGTACTGAGTAATATTAATTAACTAAAGGACGATTAGGGATTGGCATAGGGTAACTTGCATGTAATTATGCTTCATATTGTTATTATAGTAGTACGTACTTGTAACAAGAACACCCTAGAAAGTGTTCCCAATTTCCAATTTTTATTCTTTACTTTAGTATTTTCAATGAAATAATAATAATTTTCTAGAGACGGGCAATATGCATTTATTGTAATATAAATGCATGTAATGTAATATATATACTGCAATAGTTGCCTAAACGTGCAATGCATATATTAATATATGCAGTTGCATTTATGTGTTTGTTGGTCTATGAAAAACTAAATCATTTATTAGCCTATAAAACATTTGAGAAGATTAATTGGTAAAGTTTTTCTTCTATTAAACTATTTTAAAAAGTATTTCAGTTAACCCGATAGAATGTCATACTTTTATTGCATTATATACAGTAATACAACACAGAAAAGTACTAAAAGAGAAACACAGAAGAAGCTTAAGTGGGTCATAAAGACTGTATATGAATGGCAACTATTCTCCTTTTTGGTGCCTATGACAGCCTTAAGATATGAGAGTTGGGTATTCAGCCAGGTCCATGGGCATCTTGCTATTGTGCTTTCTCGCCCAGAGCATTTATCCCCATAACTTCCTGCCCATTCACCAGGACACCAGCTGAGTGCCTTGGTCATGTGACTCTACTGTCCGCAGGGTTTTCCGTTGTCTCCGCTCTTTTCTGGGAGATCATGCACTTTACAAAAAGAGAGACCATATGCTTCACAGATTAATATAAATGATTATATTTATATAAAGTATTACGCACAAAAAAAGTTCACCCAAAAGAATATTTATGAAATACCAATATATCAGGAGTTTAGCAGTAGAACGGAATCATAGATATAAATACAAGGTTTATAACATGTAATCTGATTATTATAACATGTTATCTGAAGTATTTCCTGTCCCCCTCTCTCCTTTTCAATAAATGCATATGATGTCTCCTGTACTAATGACAATGTTACCCTCATATTGGAGACAGGGTTAGTCCCTTTGAATTATGATCCAAAAACATGGCACACAATTTGTGTCACCATTCAGCCTCGGGAAATGGAGCAGTGCTCTGCCGATGTCATCAGCATAGGACGTACTGTTGTGGAACCACTTTTTGGATCTCTATGTTGTAACAGACCTAATGAAGTCACTACTGTAGACGTTAGTTGTTATTTTGCAAATAAAGGTTTCAATTTAGTTTCATTATTAGTTAATTATTTCTTATTAACAATATTTTGTTAGAAACAATGTGAACAGCTCTGTAATTAAACACTGATGTTTGGTGTACATATAATATTGTGTGACTCTTTCCTGCATCTTTCTTTAGCTGTATGGACTGTGTCAAATCCTAAATTTTAAAGTGATGTTCTGATGTTAAACTTAAGATAAATATACACAAGAGATGTTCTGTTACTGTGATATTAGTTCTTCATAGAAACAAATCACTAATATGCGTACTTGTATCTGGCCAAAGGACAATCAAGCTGTCATTACGTCATTGTTTTTGTAAATATTTTGGGATGAAACAACTGCTAATTGTATGAATGCAAATTAATGGCAAGTTACACTTTTCTCCTGCAAAAATGAATGACTTTGTAGGCAAAAAAACGAGAGAGCATTTTTTTAAATGTTTTTTTTTTTTTTAATAATCGTACAGGTTTTTTAAATTGTTAATGATTTGAGTACAGCCAAATGAGATGCAAGGGAGTATTGCAGTCATAACTGTCTTCTTGTGTCCTCACCTTATTACATTCTGAAAGAAGGTACAAAGCTGTCACTGGGATGATATGAGATAAAAAGGCTAAAGCATTTGTACCTTATTTTACCCCAAAAGCACATATTAATACTTTAAAAGTGCATATTCGTATCCAAAGCATTAGTATCTTGTGAAACTGAGACAAGTTTGGAACTTTTATTTTTCTTAGAGTGTGTGAACAAAAATGGAGATACGTTTAGTACATTTTGGACAATTCAGCCTAATCTACATTTTCTTTTTTATGAGGGAATATCATTTCAGTCTATTCTGGTATTTTTTCCCTCTTTTTGAGGGGTTTATGTTTGTCTTGATTTTCTGGTTTCTCTCTTGGCTTTGAAAGCTGACTCAGTGAAACCACCTACAGGTCAAACTGAGCAGTGCAGTCACGAGCACGAGAAAAGACAGAGATGGCAAGAGCGAGGCAAGCAAGTTTTTGTCTTCAATTCAATTCAAATTTTTTTTAAATGATCTTAAAAAATATTTTGCTGTAAATAAAACAAATATTATTAAAGTCAATTTATTAGTATTTTTTTTTTAAATACTATTTAAAATTTCCTTCATAATTTCATGTTTAATTAAACGTGTTACTTCCTATTTCTTTAAGATGTTTACTATCAATTTCTGAGTTAAAAAATAAAAAAGTTTCTACTCCAAACGATTTAGTTGGGATAAAATTCTGTCTCTTACAACTCTTTTGCCCTAAACTGAACAGATAGAAGTGATATTTGGAAGTATAACTTGCATAGCACTTTTCATAATTTTGTCAAGGCTCAGTTCCATATCTACAAAAATATAAATAAATAAAATAAACAATATGCACAATTTACCCATAAATATGTGTGTACCTGCCAAAGACACAATTGCAGTAAAAAATGTGTAACCACCTGTAACTTGTCATAAAAGTGTCATCATGTGTTTGTACATATATTTAATACATTTGATTAAATTAGTATGTCCACATAGCACATTTGAGTGTACAAAATACACCCAGCATTTGTATCTTAGGTCCAATTTACCCATAAATACTGTATGTGTGTACCTGCCAAAGACACAATTGCAGTAAAAAATGTGTAACCACCTGTAACTTGTCATAAAAGTGTCATAATGTTTTTGTTAATTACAGGTTTGCATTCTTCATGCACACATAGGTGTCCATATTTGGAGAGCATTACATATCCTGCTTCATCAAGCAGCACATGATTTCCAGATAGGACCCTCCTTCACTCCCCTCCCCCAGCAGAACATTTTGCAAGTTTGGTCAGGACAAAAGCAGTCTAAGAAATCAGTGTAAGCTAAAGCCACAGATTTGCACACATGGGAATTATAGAGAAATATTTCTCTGTGTCTACCACTTACCATAATCATAAACAGATGGAAATCCTGAACAAAGTGCGAGTCACAGGGTACCTGTTTCCAAGCTGACTGAGCAAAATCAGACCAAACGCCTAGACAGACTCTCAAACCTAAAGAAACTAAATCACGTGATCCACAAGACCACATGATTTATGGAAAACCAAATGTAAAATTCTAATGAATTATGGCACCATTTTTCTTTAATGACATTATACTTCTGATTTACAAAAACACTCGCGGAGGAGGAAACACGCATCTGTGAATTTTATGTGAATTCCCTTCTAATGACTCCCTTTTCTTTATTTTCATCTCATTAAAACATATCTAACAGACTATTAAATACAGGAAATAGCTGTTTCTCACTGTTTTTGCTGGCTCATGTTCTGAATGCACAGTAACGATGTCCAAAGGAAGCTGTGACAGATGATTAAAATCCTCAGGCATTTATGAATGATGCTATAAATCCGTGTCAGCCTCATGAACTGCAGTCAGATCGGATATATGGGATTAAACTCTAACCTCTGACAGTAAATTGAGAAAAAGGACAGGAAGTAAATATTTGTCATAAAAGTAAGAAGAAGAAAAAAACAAGCAGAGCAGCTTTTATGAACTGTCAGTTTACGGGAAGAGCATTCCACCAGCCAAAATTAAATCCATATCAACTCGTTTTTTATTATTACTGTTTCCCCTATTTTACAATAGTACAATTAACTATGAAATGAGTGACGTAGAAGCATGGAAATAATGTAGTAAATCTAAATCATCTAAATAAATAAAAAGTGTGGACTGCTTTAACTTTTACTTATCCATTTGTCTACATTTGTGTACACATCAAAATGTTTTAAAATCATGAGAATTTGTTTCAATACATTTGATTAAATTAGTATGTCCACATAGCACATATGAGTGTACAAAATACACCCAGCATTTGTATCTTAGGTCCAATAAACGTGTATCACATTCATTGCTTCCATCTCTTACACATAACTGGGTCTCAATGTAGCATGAATTAATGTGTTGTCAAACTGACAAAGTGTCTGAGAGCATAAAAGGGCCCACTGGATACCAGTAAGTGAAAACAAAAGGTCAGAGCTGTCACACACACAGACTCTAAAAGCACATGACATGCATTTATGCCTGAATATGAGTGTGCCTGTGTGATTGTGTTTAATACATGGATTAGAATTAAAATACATTTTATAATATCAAACCTATATTTGTTTGAGTAAAAAAGACTAAACAGACAAAACGTCGTTCAGCTATATTTTATCCCTAAATATCCCTGACTCACAGAAAAATCTGAAAAGAGATGCATACTGCAACAAACAAAAGGAATTAGGGTTTACGGTAACAGTGCTGGAAATGACCCAAAGCCTTTTTATTTTTTTAAAGTGTCAGTGTTTTCCAAGGGAGATGATCAGCTGAATCCCATTGGGTCCCAACTAAAGTCACTTTGCTCTGATAATTAAAACCCTAAAGAGAAAGAATCTAAATTGGACTTTTGATACATATCTGGTAGCCCAATATGCAGTCTAATATGCAGTGTACTCGTAAAACATGACTAAGTAGAAAAAGAAACAATTACAATTAAACAAAAAGAGTTGTATTATTACAATTATATAAATACATACATTTATATATGAAATTCACTGTTCTTCTAGACGTTTCACTGGGTTATTAATGCAACTCCAATTTACTACTTAACCTACATAATTTGGAATTAAAATTTGGTTACATAAAAACTGCTGGGTATAGAACATGCCATAGACAACATACTCATTATTCTGGGTGTCATGAAAAACTAAAATCCGTGACTAACAGCACATACATCACCATTATTTGAGTTGTAAATATCTACTGTATAGTCTGTGTTCATCTCTAGAAAAACATGACAACTTTCAACCAACATTCAGCTAAAGCAATAAACATGAAACCAATGAAATCTGAAGCACATAATTTCCAGGAACTGACACTGAAAATCCTAGGGAATTACATCACAGACACGCATACACTCATTCTCACACACACACAAAAGTAAAAGTATTCACACACAGATGAGAGACGGGAAACACGCATGAGCATGAACACAAGGTTCAGAGAACTCAAGGAATGTTAGAATATTCCATCCTGCAAACCAGTTCCATCCAGAGAATCCACAGAAGGCTTTGTCAGCTTTAGCCTTTACCCAAAATATATTTTCTCTTCAATAACTCAAAAACATTAATTATATTAATATTAAACTTCTCTACTGGCCATGAGACCCTCAGATATCATGCTAGCTCATATTTAGTGATACACAGCTCAAGTGTGTTTTAGATCATTAGAATATTACACTGCCTCAAAAACTAGTTTCAGGATGTACCTTCATGTGCAAATGCTGTCATTGACTGATAAGGCACCAAGCCAAGTCAGCTGCTTAAGTTTTCAGATACAGACTTTTTTTATTGTTCATGTTTCCAACATAAAGTCACAAGGCAGAGTTTTTCCTCAAGCACTGCATTTGAAGTACAGCATGCTTTAACTAGGCCTTTAAACAACACAATTACAGAAATACCAAGAGACATAAGACTTTTCAATTTATCTCATGTGTGGTCATTATCAAACATCATTTTATCTACAGTGAATAATTTATATACTCTATAGACCATCAATATTTCATAAGCAGTTCATATTGACTTAAATTTGCTGTTTAATGTTGTCCTTTTAGTTCCTTTCTCCTGCTTGTAAAACTATAGGAACTTTCAGAGAAAAAAAGTGTTTTGTAACATATTTAGGATCACTTTAAAAAGTATGACAGTCCATTACAAATACTATTATGTCAAATATAGTCTTAGCATGTAATCATTTTACAACTTAATGCTGAATAACTACATTTAATTTGAACATGTTTGGTTATCTATAAATTACTTCACCCATATTTAATGTCACTGCAGTTACTGTTGGCTGCCTATATCTACAGTACCTATATGTTACTTACAAGACAAATACTTCAGTAAAAACATTTTCAGTTTTCAGGGAAAAAAGACTTAATATAAAATAATATAAATTGAAACAAATTGTGTGTGTGTGTGTGTGTGTGTGTTAAACTTAGAATAAACACTTATCTAAAACTTATCTGAAACTCATACATTTCCTAAATGTATTGCATGCATGTTGATATCAAGAACAAACGTCTGTGTATAACCGTACCCCAGTAAAAAAGAGAAACACATAGGGCTCTGTGATTATTCATTCAATGTGTTAACCACAACTTTACTGGAAGCGTCCTTACCTGGAGCATGTGGAAGGGGTCTTCAACAGGGTTTAAGCCTATGCTGGACGACAAGGGCAAACCAGACTAGACCGGTGCGGGGTGATTCACTGGGGCAATGAGTCAATCATCCACAGCTATAAAAGGGAGATTCCTGCATGAGTTTCTCAATATGCACATCAACACACCAGAGGTAAGCACTCACTCACTCACTCATTTATTCACACACGCAGACACTCTTGTATACAAGGACACAAAACATCTCAATATGACCTTTATATCAATGAGGAAAAATATGAATGTGTTATAGCTTAATTCATTATCATATTGTATACAACAGGTTAACTGTATTTATTTATTTATACACTTATTGTATATGTAAAGTGGAAGATTTTGAGATAATCTAATACCGCACACAACTTAATATGTGACATAGAGTATGACAATAGGGTTTTTTTTTTCTTTGCAGAAAGATGCAGTCTTCCCTGATCTTTTGTTTCTTAATAACAGCCCTGGTGGCTGTTAGCATCAGCAGACCCACAGCTAGAGAGGAGCAGATCAGAATCATGGCCCGAACTATCATCACCAGAATTAAAAAAATTAAAAATGAGGTAAATGTCTTTAAATGAAGGTAAGGTAATGTCATTTACCCTCCTGTCAAAATCATGTATTTTTAGCACGTTGTCTAAACGACATTGATCCAAATTCCTTGTGCTCCACAGAAATGGCTGGTTTGAAATGGCATGAGGGAAAATAACAAACATCATGACTTTAAACAAACTATTAACATAGTTTACAATATTTTGTCTCCACAGCACTTCCAGATGTCTCCAGAGATTGATTTTGGCACTGACATCGACACCCCCATTGATGGTCTCACTTCTGTCTCCGTTCACTTGAGCTACCTTCAGCTGAGACTGCAAGTGCCTCCAGCCCTGCACTTACAGCAGGTCCAACTGGACTTGGAAACTCTCCTAAGAACACTGGAGGGATTGGCAGTTTCACAGGGATGCCCCCTACCCAACCCTGAGACCCCAGTGCACAAAGATGAAACAGCCTTCCCTGTCACCTCTAACTACCTGTACCTTCTAGAGCTCCAGAGGTACCTTGAAAAGCTCTGCCTGAATATGGACAAACTAAAATGGTGCAAAGATACGGACGCGGCTGAGACGTTTATATTCTAAAATGTGTAAGCCATGCTTCTATACTTCTATGCACCCCTCTCAAAAATGCACACGCAAGGACTAGTTCTCTAAATTATTTAACTTATTCACACTTGATTAGTTCTATTGAATTTTTCAGTTTATGTTTGTGCTGTCTTTTTCACTACATCTTTCTATTTTCTAAGCTAAATTATGATATTTTAGCACATGATGATGTTTTGTATTATAACAAAGCACTGAGGAATTTGAACTTGCCTGTAGTTGTTTATTGTGTTATTTACTATGTCAATCAAACATGAATGCAGAAGGACTGTTATGGTATGCACTTGGATTTTTTTAAAGAATTTTTTAAGACAATAAATTATCTTTACAAAAACCCTCTACATAACCATTTATTTTATGTTGAAGAGAGCGAATGAGAGAGAGTATTATTTTAATGGATTTCCCTTTAAGTAAGCCCGATTCTTGTATTATTTTAAAAAGGCGAATGCACATATTTATTTTTGTAAATTTGTTCAATCAAATGTTTTATTTCTTATTTGTGACGACATGTTTCAGTGGCATCAACTGCTTGGCTGGTCGTAAAAAATTTGTCAACTAATGTAGATGGGTTGTAGCCCCGAGACTTCCGAAATACACTATTTAGAGGTGATGACACTGGCTGAGAATTTCAATGCAAGAGTCTACAGAAAACATCCATCTTTTTCATGCTTTTTCCTGTTTTGCTTCCATAACTTGTCTTCTTTCAGACTAAACATCCAAATGTAAGTTTTTTATTATTATTTATTATTTATTAGCCTACACCAGGGGTGCCCAACCCTGATCCTCGCGATCGACTGTCCTGCAAAGTTTAGCTCCAACTCTAATCAAACACACCTGAAGCAACTAATTACGTTTTTAAAAATGAATGGCATGTGTGTTTGATTAGAG
>JAUMHQ010000051.1:8744143-8811243 GCA_032361165.1 Enteromius paludinosus | reverse complement strand
TTTGCGGACCCCAATGAGTTAATACCGTATACCGTGAAACCGTGATATTTTTTGAGACGATTATCATACCGTGAAAAACTCATACCGTTACAACCCTAGTCTAGACTAACCAAATCATTACTGCCCGTGTAGGAATTATGTACGACTTTAATGAATCCAAATAGAAGGAAATTTAGAGATGTTTTTTTTAGCCTAGAAATCCTTTTTAAATGAAATTCAGACTGACTTTTTTTTCTTGAACGTACTACAATGTGTTTATAATCTCGCACACAAACACACACACATTCAGCCCCATGAGGGAGATTAAATGATTTATGTCACACTGTGCAAGGGTCAAAATTACAAATTCTGATCTAATTCCCTCTTTATTAATGGTGACCAGGGAGAGAGGAGGAGGAGGGTAGAGGAGAACAAGGCAGGAAGATGAAGGTAAAGAGGGTTTCTTAGATGAATAACTAGCTCTGAGAGAACATTTCTCATCATCTAATGAGGATTGGTGATCTGGGGGCTTCTGACGGAGAGTGATGGGGGACGTTTGACGCTTCATTTGAACACAGCTGGTGTAATAGACAGAATCTCTAAATCACCAATCAAGAGACAGCGGAAAGATAGAAGCAAAAGTTGAGAAATAAAACAAAATCTAAATAGCATATATGATAATACTATGGCTGGCTATACTATGGCTATTTCTTTTGTGTTGACGAAAAGCCACAGGGAGCTCTTAATGGTTATCTTTTGTTAAAGGAATGGTTCACCCCAAAAATGTGGTATGTCGTTCCAAACCTGTATGAGTTTCTTTCTTATGCTGATCAGAAAATATATTTTGAAGAATGCTCGGAATCAGTTGATGGTCCCCATTGACTTCCATGATATTTTCTGTAACCAACAACCATTTGGTTCTTAAAATTTTTTCACAATATCATCTTTTGTATTCAACATAAGTAAGAATACAGGTTTGGAATGACATGATGGTGAATAACATAAATATATAGATAGATTGATGGAAAGATTGATTAGATGCGGGTTGATGGATGGAGATGGACACAGATCATAGACAACGATAGATATAGTAGATGGATTCGAAAGATATGGATTGATATAGATGGCTACATAAAAATGTAAATGGATGAGTAAAGATGGCTTAGACAGATGGAGGGATAGACAGACAGATCGATCTAGATTTTCTAGATTTTCAAGTGGTGGCCAAGTGATGCTTCACGGTTTAGCATGAGTGAGCCCCTCCCAAGAGAGGATGAGTAGAGCTGTGCACAATCACACACTTACTGTCCTTTTGCAGGCTTCCTGCTTGGTTTGGTGCAGAGCTCATTGTTCATGCTAATGAGAGACAGTATCAGCACCAGAGCAAAGATCTGCTGTGATCAGACATGAAATTTGCATCCTCACGATATACAAAAAAAGAACATCATGCAGGTCTTAAGCAGTTACCACAAGGAATTCATGTATACACACAAACAGTCTTCAAGTCACCCTAAAGGTCATGTTTGTGTCTAAGCAATGAAAGGTTTTTATACTCAGCCTAAGTTACACACAAGTCTGCACTCTTATTTGGGCACACTGACGCTACACATCCATACATAGAGTCCATGCGCACACTTATGCCCAAACATCTGCATAGTTGCACATCTGGGAATGTAAATATTCCATCGTAAAGTCTATTAATAAAGACTGTAACAAACACGGAAGCTTGACGTGTGGGTGCAAGCTATTTGAGTTGGATCTGTGAGAATCATTGACCAGTGACCAGTTGTTAAACACTCTGGCCTCATTGTGTCAGTTCTCTTTTCAGTCCTAGTAAGGTATGTGTGGGTTTTACACAGCCACACACAACCTAGTGTCTGTTTGTAGCTTTTTCTCATAGGAAACTTTTGCTTCGGATTAGTCCGATAATCCTGCTTTGTCGTCACAAAGATAAGGTTTTCGTTTCTGATCCGTAATGTCGAGTGGGCTGCACATATTTAAACATGAAAGTCGAGTTATTGTAATTAAACAATGATATGCCAGCTCCAGTGCCTCTGAATCCTGGCCCGGAATACTGCAGGAATCTGTTTGACATAACTAGGTTAGAAAATGTTCCTGTTTCTCCATTCTTTCAGTCATAACTTTCGTTCAGCACCACATTCTCAGACTTGTGTGCTCTGTTTTCCCAACAGGCTTTCCATGGGAGGAAGGCGATAAGAAAACGGGGAAGAGTGCTGATCTGACAACACAAGAGCGACACGATGAGCTGACAACTCTTAGGAACACAGGTAATTAAAACGGTCTGATGCAATACACGCCTTTATGTAATCTACACCTGTGATAATTATACTCTGATTTTCATCTTGGGACATGATCCAGTTTTCAAAATGCAAGTATAATGGAGAAACTTTCAACCTGCCCAGATTAATTTTTTGTGGGAATACGTCACACGCACACAAAAACAAGTCGTAAGCCAGGTTTCCATCCAAGGTGTTTTTTTACTGAAAAAATATTTAGCGCTTCAAATGTTTTACCGATATAGCTGATGGAAATGCTAATTACCAATTTTTTTGTGAATGAGAATTGTGAGAATTTAGTAAATGTCGACAGTATTTTTCAGTTTAACTTTAGCGCAAAAATCCTATACCGTTTTTTTTTTAATCGTACTAACTTGTTATTTGTATGTAGCCTATATCTACAGTATATAGCTGTATATTTCAAAAATAGGCTTATGCAACAGTTTTTTAAGGATGACGTCATCACACACACCTTTTTAGTGGTAAAATACGGTGGCCGAGAGAGCTCAATGCGCTGCAAACTTAAGAAAACACATGCAAACAGAAAAAAACACATACAAACCAAAAAAAAAACACATTAAGAAAACATCTTCCTCAGTCTGACAACACAGGCGCTGCAAACACAGAAACGTGTTGCAAACAGCAGGACCACAACGGAAATGTTTCAGGGGGACTTCAGGTGACCAACCCATCTGACTCTAACATAGCATTAAATTAATGTTTCACAGTTTAGTGTGTAGTTCGTCAGATTAGTCTAATAATATCCAAAAGACTGTATGATCAGGTTGTTAAAATAAACACAAAAAAATTACCTTTTAGTTTAGCGACAACATCTCTGCTCTGACCAAAAGCCACGGAACAAATAATCAGGTCCCAGATAGGTGCGTCACTTTTTGAGGTCCCCCTGAAACATTTCCGTTGCGATCCGTGCTGTTTGCAGCGTTTCTGTGTTTGCAGCGCCTCACTTTGTTTGGTTGCTTTGTGAGAATTTACAGTTTGCATGTGTTTTTTTTCTGTTTGCATGTGTTTTTTTCTGTTTGCATGTGTTTTCTTATGTAAAAGCTGAATGGAAACTAGGCTATAGTTTACTCAAATTCATGACATTCCAAAAGTTTAGCACAAAATTATCAGTTGACAAAAGTAATTGCCTACTTGAACACTTGAGCCAGACAAATTCAGGAAAGTAGAGTGCTTAAGTACAAAGACCCCATGTGTGGAGCAGGTCCATTGAGTCTCAAGAACCAGAGAAGTTTAATTTTTGAATTCAGTGGACAGCCATTTAAAAAATATATATATATAAAAATTTGTTGAACCCCCATGAACTGCCATGAATACTCCAGGTACAGCTACGATGGATGTTAGGATTTTTTGTGAATAAAACCAGCATATTAGAAGAGTTAGAACATAGTGCATATGGACCACATATGTGATATAATTCAGTTTCAAAGCTCAAATATCTCTTATAATTGTAAATTGTATATGGAAAAGGAAAATCAAATACGTTCTGTGAAATTTGTGGTTTTGGAGTTTAAATAAATCATATTTATTTGGCGCTACATGAGGATAGGTATATTTTGTGTAAAATATCCCTTTCAGAATGTCATACCAGTTCTCTTTTGGTTGCAAACAGAACAAACTGCCTCAAAATAAACATTATTGTCCGATTGGTTGGGATGTCCATACAAAAAGATTTAAGTTTTGATGCCTTTTCTAAGAGAATAAACCTTGAAATGGCTTGATTAGGAGAAAGTATTTTACCATTAAATAAAAAACACATCTGCGGGAAGGATGTCATTTGTTTTCCAAACACAGTCACAAGTGAGCAAACTCGTTTTGTTTCAATCACAAAAAGTCAAACTCTTCCTCCTCCTCCACATGATTTGGAGGAAGATATCTGCTAGTATGGTATGGCCAGGTGCACCACGAGCAACCGTCTGTTACCTGCCAGTAATTGCTTCCAGAGGGAGAAGAAATGAGCACTTTTATCTCATAGTTGGCACCTCCTACAAACAAGCTGACCACTAAACTGCCCAAGAGAGCTGAGTTACGCAACATGTCTCAGTAGATCAGATCTATCAGCATATGGCGTTAAGTGTGCCATTTTACGTCACCTTCCCTGTTGAGGTACATCTCAGACCCAACTTCTCTTCTGTGGCACCTAACCTACTTTCTTTCTTTCAATGGGATAACCTAAATTCCATTAATAGATGGACAAAATATGGCACAACGATCCAAGAACCAGGTTGCGAGAATATCTGTGTGTTTATGAGCTGTCTCGTAAAGTAAACAGCATGCAGAGATCCGACCCACAAAACTGCAGCTGCCGTACCTCAAATTAAAGATGCAAAAGGTTTTCGAAATCTAGCACAGACATTCACCTCACCCAAAAAATTAATGTCCTGTGGGAAGGAAGTGGATCAGATGGTCTTCCTGTCTCCTTCATTTCTCCTTCACTGCCCTCTTCTTTAAGTCAGCATACCCAGGCCTCATCAATATGAATGGGATCATCCTACCCTGCTGTCCACTCATCTATTATTAGAAAGAGCAGAAATTGAAAGTGATGCAGGATAGATGAAATCTGAATGAGTACTTGTAACAAAATCACAGCACTGTATTCCATAATTAAGCAGAGGGTGTTGTTATTATCGGATCAGGAAGTCACGTCCGAATTCATAATCCTGAAGTATTTGTTGCTGGCTCACATTCTGAAAACCTGGAAAACTCTCAGATGCTCTTTACACCTCGGTCTTTAGTGATTTGATCTGCTAATGCATTGGTGTATGCTAATTACATGCAAAAAAAGGGAACACTTTAGTATAGTGACCAATTCTCACTATTAACTATTTGCTCCAGGGCTGAAAATGGGGGGATGCAGGGGGATGTTTTTGCAATGTGTAAGCTATTAAATATAGCCAGTGAATTTTTGCCATTTCCACCACTGCTTACTCTACCTATTATTTGAAAGGTATATCCCTTAACCCCATGTGGATCAGTAGAGTCGCTTGCCTTTGGTCTGCTTCCTGTCCCATCTTCCTGAACTTCCATCCAGTTCAATTACAATGCCTGGCCATAACAACAACATTATGGAAACTCCATGGGATGATGATGTTAGCCTGGCTTTAATTCCTTCTTTGTTTACATGTCTGTGTTCTCTGGAGGTATTTTGTTTTGATAGATGGGCACACAGTTCTACAAATTGAGTGTGCAGGGATCATTGAGATTTGATTGATTCCTGGAATGAATCTCTGGCTCGCGTCCAGAAACTTGTCATATTTTCCACACCCCTGAGGGTGGAGGGCACAAGCGGGTGAAAGGAAATGAAGAGTGTGTACTGCTCCCACAATAGTCTCTCTTATCAGTGCCCGGCCTTCTCGCCACCCTCTTCCTGTGTTTGCCCACCATTCACTTTCTCCTCATGTCAGAGCGACACACTGCTTCCACCCTTTAGTTAATCAAACACTAATTATTCTCATCAAGACAGCTGGACACTTGCTAAAGCTGTTTCTCATGCCATCTACAGCTTGCTTGACTTAAGATTGGCATTTAATATTGCATTTAGAAAGTTTTTCAGTCTTTAATTGGTCTTGACAAGTCTTTAATACGTTTGAAATAGTTTTGTGTGGTATAAACATGATCAATTCTTATCTTATTTCCTAATTTAGGAATCCTATTTTTAAGATTTTAAACATAAGTCAGTGCAAACACTGGATTGGATTGAATTAAAATAACTATTATGGAATTTATTCCTGTAATGGCAAAGAATAATCTTAAGCTTCCATTACTCCAAGTGTCACATGATCCTTCAAAAATCATTCATATGCTGATTTGGTGCTCAGTTTAGTTTAAAACACTTGTGTTGCTTATTTTTGGGGAGACCTTTGTGTTACGACTTTGTGAAATGAACAGAGTTCATGTAAAATAATGCCTCCTTTCTCTTTCTCACTATAAATATAATTCCGCCTCTCTGTTTGAGGAAACAATGACACAAAAACATTTTAAGATTAGCACATTCAAATATGAAGAGAGTAAAACACAAATAGCAAAGCAGGAGACTGAATTAAAGCCATTTGATTAATCTTTAAGAATACAGCACAAACTCATTGGGTCTTTCACTTTTTTCATTAAAACACCTCCAGAACAAATTTCTGTATGAATCATTTCCAAATCTTTTTTGGTACATGTCGCATTGAAATTCATTTGGCAATTTACATATGAATGCTTTTGTAGGATTTACATAGAAATTCCTTCTGCTCATTCTTCTTGAATAAAGCACATCAAGAATAGATATTTTTTTATGAATGAACAACAGTAAATTAGAGCTGAACATGCAATCAGACATTTTTATTGGAATGAAATCCAGACAGTGAGCCAAAGTTTGCTGCGAACAGGAGTCAGCTGTAACATATATTTAATGTAAGTGGATAAACAGCCATCTTGATGTCAAGCTATATAGATCTAATGAGCACTGCTTGGTGGTTAGTGTTGTTGTCCTGTTGATTAAAGAGAATCATTTAATAAGCAGTGTGTGGCTGTCACACACATGCTACCATTAATCAAATGCAACTAGGTTTGATTATCTACTCCCACTATCCAAAAAAAGAAAAAGAAACACACTCACATTGACATTCAAATGGAAGCCAGTGCTCACCACTGACTGGGCATGTTGAGTATATTTAACTATAGTGATGGTCATCAGCCAAAACCAGTGCAAAAAATACCAAACCCTCCTTTGGGAGTGACCCATGATTCTGCGTAGGCCTCTGCTTTTTTAAAAGGAGGAAGGTCATAAACAAAGTAGTTAATTTGGGTGTTATGGGTGTAACAGGAAATTGTCTGTCACTACCAACATATGAAAACATACAGAAGCAACCTAAAATGAGGCAGGGTCTTACCAGCACTCAACAACATCCAGACATGACGTATTCACCATTCACAATGTGGAGGTGGGTTGATGTCACACTAAAACAGTGAGAAAAATAGAGATTTTTAACATTGTGAGATGAGAGAGCTATTTTTAACAGTTAATCTAATCCATTTTAATATATAAATATATAGTTTCACATAAAAATACAGAAATATGCATTCAGACATGTAAAAGGATTGGCCATTTAAGCTTTTATTTGCATTATTTGTTTACATCAGTTCATATTTGTGAATATAATAAATAAAAATAATAAAACATTTTGTCTAAATTGTGAAACTCTTTGTTGGCCCATAAAGCTCTCGAGGCTTCAGTAAACTCACCGGCATTTTTAGAAAGCCTGATTGTGGCAGCTAAGATGAGTTATGACTCTGATCTGCTCTGTAAAGGGTGTAATTAGATGTGTCAGTCTCTGAAGAGCTGACGTACATCTCCATGCTGTTATGCACTGGACTGATATGGCTGCGGAAGTTAACATCATCCATCTCATATGGATTTGCACGTCAGTTGCAAATGCGCAGAAGGGCGACCCTTCTAGTGCATGGAGATTTACATATTTTGAATGCCTTATCACATTTTACAGTGGCAAATTAGATGCCACAAACAAACCTGTGTGGGTTTTCATAACATGTATGTGCTCTACTGTGATGTTAGGTCCTCTGAGGACTTGCTTTTGGATTGCTTGTACATCCAAATAAAATGCGTTAGGAAGCATTTCCAGATTTGGAAATGGCTGTCACATGGAACTTCACATGCTGTTCCAAATCTGTTAGGCTAAGAAACACTAATGTATGTAACACTCCTCAGCACCGGAGCCAAGCCACAGAATCCAAAATCGAAAACAGTAGCCTCCTCCCAAAGCTATCTGCGAATCAAACAATGCAATCACAATTACATTTATATACAAACAACAGATGTTGTATCTCTGCCTTTCATGGCGGCCCACCAGTCCTTCACCCACTTAGAAATATCATATTGAGAGCTTTTGCTCAAAACACTAGACATTTGCCAAATTTAGGAATCTTCAGATTGATACCATTGGCTTTCCTCTTGTGAAACACTCTCAGCTATGCCGAAGCCTCAAAAACGCCCTCTAGTGGTGATGTCTATCACAGAAAAACAAATCATAGGTTGCCAGAGAGGTTGGTGACAGTAATGACTGCCTTGCTTGTCTGTTCTGGAATATCCATTTTGTATACACTCTAAGAAATGCCCTCAAAAATAGGGCTCAATGTACTGTGCTAATATGAAGGCATTTTCCATATTGACTTTTCACAGGTGTTTTAAATACATTTTAAATTGGTCGTTGTATTTTAGGGTTAAAGAAAATATCTGTAAACTTAACCGATTTATTTCTTTGCGCCTCTTATTTTGAATCTAGCTTTCCATTCTGCTTTTATATTTAAATGGAAGTCATTGATTGGTTAAATTCTCCTGAGAATCAGTATCTGTAGTCCATCTTTACACTTTTGTACTAATAAAGCAATATATTTGTTCTTCCTTTTAGAAATGGCCACCGCTACATCTGAAGACTGGCTGACAGACCTTACTCAAGAATCTGCACTCCCTGACTGCAATGCAGAGCGTTCTGGCATCTGCAGCTCTAGTGACACTTGGCCCACCACCACCACCACTGTCCTGAGCAACAGCAGCAAAAATGACAGCACAACCACCCTCTCCACCAACCTCTCTCAAAGTCCCAACCCATTTCCAGCCCCACCTATGTTTGTGGCACTATATTCTGATTGGAACAGTGCCCTGGCGACATGGGGTTCAGCGTGGGAAGCGCACATCTACGGCCTGGGGACTGTGTTCTGTCTAGTCGCTTTGGCCTCCACCCTGAACCTCCTGTGCCTGCCCCTACAGTACCCATCAGGCTGCGGCTACTTCGCTCTGGTTAGTCTCTGTCTGGTGGCTGCTGGATGCACTCGGGCATTTGCCCTAGTGTACGATGCGTACGGATACCAGGACCGTATGGCATCCACGGAGGCTTCACTGCTACTTTACGAGGCACCATTTCCCTGCATGACTGCTGCCTTTGGCCTAGTATTCCTGCTCCTGTCAATGCGCTCTCGAATGCAGCTGTCCTATTCCGCCTTTCAGAGACCTTGTTTCCTGGCTTGCTTGGTGTTTCTACACTTTGCTGCTGCCTTTGGCCCTGTTGCATTACTCCACGTTGACCAGCAAATCTACCTGTTTCTGTCCTTGATCTCTAGAGGTGCCTTTGTGGCTCTGGCGACTTTCCTAGCAGCTGCTTATTTCGTGTTCTACTGCTACGTTCGTGCTGACTCCAAGCATATTTATCATCTGAACAACACATCGCCGACACCAGCCGAACGCTACAACCGATGCCCGTTTGCAGAGAGCCGAGATTGGGACCGGGCAGCAGCCGCAGTGGCACTCTGTGCCGTCTTCTGTCTGGCTTGTGCAGGGCTGCAACTCTACGCTATGCTGCATGCTCTCGGAATTGCCGGAAGCGCCGAGTCCTTTCGGCCTTGGCCGTGGTGGACTTTTCAGTTCAGCTGCCGAGTTTGTGAAGCAGTGATCTGCCTCACACTGGTCCTGGTAGTTGCTCAGCCAGTTTACTGTTCTGATCACCTTCCCCAGCCAGGAAGTTGCTGGACAGAACTCCTTGCAGCAAAGTCACCTATCATTCCGGGAAGCTACCAGTGGACTCTCTCTCACCAGGAGAAGCTGGCAATTTGTGATCCAATTGGGCATGGAGAGACAGAGTGCCTACCCTTGTACACATTGGTGGATGACCGACTCAGCAGCTTGAATGGCCTTGACCTTTTATACCACAGCAACCGGGCATTAGCCTATCGTGACCTTGACCTGGACTTGCCCAACACTCAACCCAACACTAGTGCCCTTTCTGTGGGCTCGTCCTGTACCAGCGACTCCACAACGGACCTGCGCCCTCCTTCGCCAATAAATCTGCGCAGAAGCATCGATGAAGCACTGTTTAGTGAATCTCTATTTCCCATGAGTCTCTTCAGCCCCTTACGACCCTTCACCTCTAGCGACCACTCGCTGAATGGTAGAGAGACCAACTCCAGTGGAGTCCAAACCCTAAGAGACAACACCCTTACTCCTGATCCAGGCCTATACCGAACATCTTCATGTGTGGAAGTGCTACCCCAAGTTCCCCTCGCCTCTCAAGCCCGACCAGATGCTCCATCATTAGGTTTTCCTCCATCCCCTTCTCCCTCAGTGTCATCTTCCACGTGCTGTTCATCTCCCGATCGCTGGAGAGGCAGCTCAAGCTCCTGTTCACTCTACAGACAGTCTCTGGGTGGCTCTTCTTTGGTTTTGTGCTCCAGTCCGGAAGGACACCATCCACCCCCCTCTACCCTCAGTGGCAGTTCCAGCCAAACTGCCAGCTCTGGCCACCAAAAGGGAAGCTTACAGAGACCCTACAGAACTTTAAAGTCAGAGGACAGTATGGACCAGCAGTCAGAGTTTGACCAATCTGTCCAAGAAGAATTTATCAGTGTGTGCAGACAGATTGATGCTCTGAGCATCTGCAGTGAGACTATTGACCTCTAGGGGGAGTCCTCTACTTTAAGAAAAAAAACACAAAATGATGTAATACGACGGAACCAAAAGTGTTTTAGCGATATGATGAGCAGGTAATGGACGGATCAGGTGATTTGGTGAGTCTGTTAAAACACATTTTCTGTGTGTAGACATACAGGTAAATGTTTTGTGGTCTAGAACTGTGCCAAATGTTTCATTTTGTAATGGTTGGCTTGCTTCTGTAGGGCAAGTTCTCCAAAGAGATGGATTCTGAAGTCAATATCCTTTTGAAAGGGTAGGAAGGGCCAACAATTGCCAGAAGATTTTGTATAGAAGTTCTTTGATTGATAAATTTGTAATTGTAAAACAATGTTTCAAACTTTCTCTATAATGCTAACAGTGACGTTTGTATGAATTTGTACAAAATCACCTTTTGGTCTATATGATTAATACTGTGAGAGTGCAAACTACTGAGAACCATAACTTTACACAAGTACTAGGCAACTTTCAAATGAAATACAGTATAACCTGCCAATCAAACTGTAAATTGACTTTAGTTGCACAGTTAAAAATACTTGTTTTTTTGCAACAATGCATTATGCTGTTAAAAGGCCTAACAGTTGTATCAACTCGGAGTGAGAAAAATTCTCTTAAAACAAACAAAAAAAAGCATCCATGTATTCTTGCAGCACATTCTGCTGTTGATTAGGTTCATTCGTTCTTTAGCACTTAACGAGCTTAACTATAGCCTGCCATCTTTTTATTTTTCCTTTTCATAGTGTATATTTGATATATAACTACAATAATTATTTATTTATCTGCCAGGTCTTATGTCATGTTTTCAAAAACTCTATACACTGTTACTCAATACATATTAAAATAAAATAAAAAACACTTTGTACATTTTATAGCGTGCATGTTCTGAAAACGTGTGAGAAACTGCTGATACATCTAATGTTTGTCATTAGAAACTGTTGGAGTTTTACAATAAATATACTGAAAACTGACATTGGTCTCACGCACAAATATTTCACACACATAAAACAACCAAAGAAATAAATAAATCAAAATTAAGTAACAGATTAAGTACTTTTATTTCTTTTTTTTAACAATATTGAATAGGATATGCAACCTTAGTTGAGTACACTGCGGTAAACGAACTTGGCTTGAGTTGTCAGAGACTGACTGTGGGCAAAGCAACACACTAACAAACAACATCCAGTTGACGTAAAGGATGCAAAGTGTGTCTTTGTACATAGTTACACAGCTATTTTGTACAGCTTGAATAATTGTATCCACATATTTAATGCTGACATAAAAAATAAAAAACCTCTAGAAGAAACTGCAAAAGGCTAAACAAATAGTACTGAAAATGTATTACAAAAAAACATTTAAATTCATACGGTTGACAAGCTTCATTTGGCAGTGATAGTTATATGAAGCCACAGGATCTGGCGAGCATGAATGGCGTGTTTCAGGTTAAGACAGATGTGTCCAATTATTACACAATTCAAGGCATGTCACTGGTCCACCCAACACACAAAGCTGTAGGGGACATTTAGATGGACAAACATATCCTGAGAGAAGATCAGGATACTCACAGCATTTATTTGGTTTTATAGAAGATTAAATAGTCAAGTTAACAAAAATTCACTTGGCAATTATGTAAATAACATTAAAAAAAAAAAAAAACACTGCAACATGCAAAGGAATAGTCTTCATACCTGTACAGCACTCAGAGTCACGACTGCATGAACACAGATCCCATAATGACCATTCTTCTTTAAAATTCCTCAAAGACTGTATTAAAAGTCAGCAATAAAATGACCTTGATAATCATCAAACCCTTCAGCATAAGTTCCAGCTTTTTGGCCAAAAGTACAATCCAGACACATCACCGTGACACTCTCCAAAGCAACTGTGTCTATATCTACAGATTTCAGATTTGGTATCATTATTTTCAGTATGAATCGTACCCACAGTTTACAGGAGGCAGGATGGTGGACGTAAAGAAAACCGACCCACCAATAATACAATAGACATTTAACTATCACAAAATTGACATTAATTTGCCATGTTGCTCTGCCTTCTAAGATAAAAATATACCTCATAGCATTTTCAGTAGTTACAAATCAGAAAAGATTGCCTCAAGTTTAGCTGGAGAAGTTGGTTTGAAGGCAGGTGGATATGGTGATATAGACTCTGATGCTGCCTTATAAAAATATTCAAGGCAAAAGCATTGTTGCAAGAATCAGTTTGGGAGAAGAAAAAAAAAAAAAAAAAAAGGCTTTCAAGAATATTCGTTGTGAATGCTGCCTTGTTTCTGCCAGTCTGCTCATAAACACAGCTGCAAAAACACACAAACAAGCAGCTGTTTGGTAACCCTGATACTTCCTTGAGTGCAACTGCCGTGTTTTTGGGGACTGAATTAGTTTGAGGTCCTGCTCTCAAACTCATTTAATACTTTTCTTCTCCGTATCTCACTGTGGTGGCCGTGCCAGAGGAACGGTGAGGAGCGGAGAACGGGTTCTGGCAGGGTGGGGTAAGTTCTAGGATTTGTCTGAGGTGTTTGGTCGCTGTTTCCCATTCGTGTTCTGCCCCGCTCCATTAGTAAAGACGTTTCTCATACCTGTAAAGACAAAAGACAATATATTGAGATAAGGAAACCAATCCAAGCTCTAGATAGTGTTGATCATTGGCGCCCTCTAGTGACTCACGAGTGAAGTCCATGCACGCCACCCTCCACCTGAGCAGACATGGTCCGCTTCTCGAACTTCAGCTCTCCGGAATACATCATGGACCTGAACGCGCAAACAAAAACAGTGTAGGAATGTTCATAGCATTTAAACAAACTGAATGCCCAATAAAACACAGACACATACTTACCGAAGCACAGAGAGGCTTTTTGCTCCAATGTCTTGGCAGCCGTGTTGGATTCCAGCAATGAGATATGGGACAAATTTATGGATGGAGCCTTTGTCCTGCACTGAACCCGACACTCCCTGAGCCACCTTCACTTTATCGCCCTCACTGCCAAAAGAAGTCATGTTATGATAATATATGATTGCATGCTGCATACTGCATCACTACTCTTTAAGCATACAGTGTATGCAGCACACTATTCAGTAAGAATTTAATTCTGAATATAGCAATTGGCTTCTAACTGCTGAATAATTTATCTGTGCAGTACATAAGCTATTGTGTACCTGAAGTATCGTTTCTGGCTGCTGGCGTTTTTCTCCATGGCATCTAGTGAGCCCATGCCTCTGTATTTCTTCAGTCGCACACCATCAGAAAAGAAATACTCGCCTGGAGCTTCCGTGGTGGCAGCCAACAGAGACCCCATCATAACTGCAGACAGAAAGCACTTGTTTCATGTAAACATACATTCATTTTCGACATTTCTTATATTGTTAAAAGTGAATTATAACAACGATCACCTGTCGATGCCCCCAGAGACAGCGCCTTCACCACATGGCCGACCGTCTGGATGCCTCCATCTGCGATGACTGGCACCCCGAACCTTCGAGCATACTCTGCCACCTTGTATACGGAGGTGCCCTGAGGCCGCCCACATGCCATGACTACAGGAATCAGAAATGGACACGCATCAGGCTTTGTGATTGGTAGGAATAGTGCAACGTAACACGTAACTGTATATTGTGATGTGAAATATAGGGATGCAAACTTGGTAAGAAACACTATTTTGAATCCAAAATGCGCATTTCAAAATGCAACATGCCCCAACCCTCTTCTCAAATTTATAAGAATAGTTTATAAATCTATTCTTAATCCAAAAAAACAAGGATTGTAGGATTGCGAATTTACTATATTTATTGACTATATTTATTCTATCATTTAATAGAAGTTTACCAAAGTCATCCAAAGACAAGAACAGGTATTGTTTTGACTTTAGGATGACTTTGATGAAAGGTTTTGATCCACTTCAAATGCTGACTACTGCATGTTATAATTATTATTGTTAGTAGTATTTTATTAGTATTATTATTAAATAACGTTATAATATTGATATGTGATTTATGGTAATTAATCAGATTCAAACATTTTTTTTGTGTGTGTGTGTGTACTGTGCATATTTATTGTATATTTACACACACACAGTATATATTTTGAAAAAAAAAAAAAAAAAAAAAAAATTTATATATATATATATATATATATATATAAACATACAATTTTTCTTAAAAATATACCTGCATGTGTGTTTATTTATATATACATAATAAATATACACAACACACACACACACATATATATTACGTACACAAAAACATTTATTTTGGATGTTATTAATCGCTATGATTAAAAAAAAGAAAAGAAATAACATTAAGAATAATAATAATTTTTTTTAAAAGACGATGACAATTAAAAAAATAAAATAAATATATATATTTTTTTTATTATTATTATTTTTTTTTTTTTTAAGGTGATTTCGACTGTAAATCTGCATTTTCAAAACTCTCATACCACCCTGAGAGTTTGCCAGTTTGCATCCCTGGCAATATATGGATACTTTGCTTATAGCATGTGTGTGAGATTGAGTCCCAACCTTCCTGAGTGATGCAGATTGAACCACAGCCCATTCCCACTCTCAACGCATCCACTCCTGCGTCTATCAGGTTCTTGGCCTGAGCAGCTGTAACCACTACAGAGAGAGACAGAGACTGAGGTTAGAGAACGAGAGAGAGCAACTGTGACGTACGTGAACTCATGATGGTATTTCAATCCATTTTACCATTCCCTCCCGCAACCTGCAGCTCTGGGTACTTCTGCTTAATGTAATGGATCATATTAATCTGGTATACAGAATTGCCTTGTGACGAATCCTAAAAAAAAACAAATAAAAACATCAACGACTTATCTCACACTTCACCTTAAATATAAACACCACAATAGTGCCCGACAGTTTTGAATATAGGCCTACATGAAATTGATCTTGGAGATAAGCTGCCTCAAGCAAAGGGCAGCATCTGCTTTGGTTTCAGCTTTCAAAATCAATGACTGACATTTCCTTTAGAACGACAGCAATGGCTTTGACCTACCAAAACCACTACATCCACCCCAGACTGCACGAGCAGGTCCAGACGGTATTTATCATCTTCACGGGTGCCGATGGCGGCGCCACACAACAGCTGTTTGCGCGAGTCTTTGGAGGCCAGAGGATAGTCCCTGTTCTTCTTCAGGTCTGTGCGGGCTATTATGGCCACCAGTTCATCCTTGTCGTTCACAATTGGCAGTTTACCTGTCGAGTAAATGTTAAACACCGTAAGTTATAGTGTATCTTGTGTTTGAAAGAGGACTGACGCACTAAAAGAATTTGATGTTCCGTTTAAATGGCAGCGATTGTCCAATTAGACCTGATGACTGTAGTCGGTGTTCTCACCTTTTTTGCTGCGTTGCAGGATGTCATTGGCTTCTTTTAGTGTGACACCAGCAGGAGCGACTACAAGATCCTCTCTTTTAGTCATGGCCTGGAAAACAATTACAGATGTACAGTCATTAAGGGTACAGCACGCACTTAAGCAAATTTTTTTTTGTGTAAAAATTCAAACAACATTCCTCTCCTGACTTGTACACATACAAATATGTAAAAGAAAAAGGAAGCAAAATTTATAGTAAAATCTTACTGACAAATGTAAGTACACACATTTATTATATAAACAAAAACATATATGCAATAAATGGCGATTAATCGCTTGACAGCATTATTTTTGTAGACATTCAAAACCTTTTGAACAATAGTTTAGAAACTCAAGATCACCCAGTCAGTCTTACCTCCTCTAGGGGTTTGTTATGATCTTTCTCAGACAGGAAATCAATGTCTCTTGATGTGACGATGCCGACCAGTTTACTGCCCATCTTGCCCGTCTCAGTTATGGGGATTCCAGAGAATCCGTGTCGAACTTTTGCTTCAAGTACATTACCAACAGTGTGCTTAGGGCTCAGGACGACTGGATCAGTAATGAAACCCTGTTCAAACCTCTGGAGACACATGCACAGAGACCTTTGCATCAAATATTAACAGGTACAAACACACACACACACAGAAAAGACCTTATATTAAACTTTTATGAAGGATGACGCAGTCTTACCTTCACTTTGCGCACCTCGTTGGCCTGAAACTCTGGTGTGCAGTTATGGTGAATGATGCCAATTCCTCCCATCAGCTGAGCAACAAGTCAGAAACATTCATATTAATTACTGACAGATGTTCGGTCTAATCAAAAGAAGGATTTAAGAGATACTCACAGCCATGGCAATGGCCATTGAGGATTCGGTAACAGTATCCATAGGAGAGGAGATGAGTGGGGTCTTCAGTGTGATTTTCTTGGTCAATGCTGAGGTCAGGTCCTACATGAAATATCACAGAAATTTGTACAATTATTTGTGTCAAGAAAACAATTATAACAATTAGCATAAGGACAAAAGTGAGTTAATATTGACTATGCGGTTCCATGTCTGGCCACTAGAGGCAGAAGGGCATAAATAACTGCTATACATTTCATATAAACAGGAAAATAAAGCCTAGTGATAACGTTTTTGTGTGACAAAGACTGAACTGTCTCTAAAAACAGTTTGAGATTAAGAAAAAATTATTAAAATGATTTCTGAAGGATTATATGACACTGAAAACTGGAGTACTGGCTGCTGAAAACTCAACTTTGCCAACACAAAAGTAAACTACAATCGAAAATATATTACAATAGAATATTATTATTTGAAATTCTAATAATCATTCACAATATCAGTTTATTTGCAGACTTCCTTTACTAACCCCAAACTTTTAGATGATAAGGTCAATAAACCTTAATTTAAAGAATACCACATGTACATGTGCATATGTGGGTTAAAGGACATGTAAATCAAAATATAAAAAAAAAAATGGGTGGGTGGAAGTGGTGAGGAGAGGGTGACAAGTGAAGACTGTGACCTTCATTTGTACATCAGCGCTGAGAAGCGTTCCTCTAACACAGATAAGCTCAAAACATTCCCCTCACAACCTTCACCTTCCCAAAAGTTCCCAAAATACGCTTTTGCATTCACACCGGTGAGGAAGAGTGGCCTCATGGGAAAACAGACACCACAGTGGGACATTTCTCAAATCTATGGTTCAGTGAAAGCCAGCTCGTGAAGTCTCAGAGAAAGGTTAGACTGCTGTTGTTAAACCAGCCTACACAAACCCAAACAGGAGTTTCAGTTTCACTACTTTTCACACTCGCAGTAGTTTTGTGTTTTGAACTTCCACCTTACTTAACTTGTTTTTATACTCCATACAATTTACTGTGCACCGAAGGCAATAAAATGGCAAAAACAAAAAGATAATAATAGAGCACAATGTTCAAAATTCATTAAATTTTAATTTGTGGACATTGTTCACAAAATAGAATGCAATTCAAATTAAGGGGAGAAAAAGCAGCTGGTTTACGAGCAATCTGATGCAATTTTAAAACTGCTGAATTAGGTATTACAGAAGTCAAATAAAGCCACAAAAAGTGCTATTTTTCACAAGTAAGGAACATTCTTGTGGTCACATGCAAAATGTGTGACATAATAAATAATAGTTGTTTTTTAAACATATAAAATGTGTTAATTAAGTCATGTTCACCACAATGATAAAATGCCCCATTTCAAATTCTGACAGTGTTTAACTTTTGTAATAGGATTTCAGACATTCAATGGGTTTAAAAATATGCACTTTTTATGAAAGAAAATAAAACATTAAAACATATCAATGATTTAAGCCTTTTCTGTTAAACAACAAAATCTGCAGAAGATGTGTTGTGATGAAAAGAGCAATAAAGCCTGTGAGCAATGAAACAAAGGAGAGCCATTTAGCTAAAAATAGTGAGTGCAGCGAAAACATAGACGGGTTGTTTAAACCACCACGTCATCATGAAAACAAACCGAATGAGTGAATGAAAGTGTGGAGGACACGAGGCAGAAGACTCACCACTTCATCTGAGGTGAAGTCAATGAAGCCAGGCAAGATCAGGAAGTCACTGCAAACGAGACACAAAATCAAATTGATTAAGAATGAACGCATATATATTCTTGTGCATGAAAAACACTACCGTTCAAAAAAACGCCTATTCCCTGTGAAGGAAATCATTACTCTAGTTTCCAGTGTCACATGATCCTTTAGAAATCATTCTGATAAACTGCGCAAGATTTCTTATAAATAGTAACATTACAATTATGCACTAATACATTGAAGTTTTTTTATTTTACTGATAGCAAACATTTGAATGGTACTGCATACCTCCTTAAAGCTTAATTTGGTCAATTTTCGCATTTGAATAGATGCAAATTTGAAAAGACACGAACGAAATGTTGCAAAACATTCATTTTATGGGGAAAGGAGGCGGTAGTTATTCTTCAGATTAACATTCAAGCATAATGAAAACCTGATGCTCACTGCTGGATTTATGACATCATGAGGAACTCTATAATAAGTGTGGTTTTTGAGGTGAGCTTGAGGACCTTCTGAGGCCCAGGCACATGTTCTAGTTTACATGAAACAAACCTTCCCTGGCCTACTGAAATTCACCGATACGTGTGATATAAATCCTGCTGACTTCCTTGACCACATGACATAAAAAAACTCCTCATATAGACGAAAGGTACTGTAACTGCTCGGCAGATGAGTGCCAAATAGATGGATTCTGAATAGGTCATGTATACGTAAAATAAAAGGAGAGACAGAGGAAACTTGAAGGACTCAAACATATTTTCTCCTCTTGTGGTAGGCTAAATAAGGATTTTGTGTTGGCTGGAATAGGGCAGGGTTCTTCTACGCCCACATGAGCTGACCACACAGCCCTAAACATCAACAACCTCGGGTGTGAACATCAGAAAATGCCTAAATATATGGGGGCAAAACAGACAGTTGTCCTGATTAAATGTGCTGGAGTCTAGACCTTTAGTATACATCCAAGAATTATTTTGACTTGGAGGAATATTGCAGGCAGTTATACACCACAAGCTCTTAAAAGTGGAGTGGCATCATAAAAATGTTCAATCAGATTATTTGTTTCAACAAGCAACAACGAATAGACTTTTTTCCCAATGAGTGTGATGGCCCCGCCCACAAAGAAATCTGATTGGTTCAGAATCCTGCTCTGCATAACTTCATACTAACCATCAGATATGTGTCTGAGTGGTTGTTTATGTATCCAATTAACCTCTTAAATGTGCATACTAGCATCTCCAGTAATCAGTTAATGGGCTCACTGCTGACGTTCTGCTCTACAGTCAGTTTTAGAGGACTCAGACTGTAAACTTCACTTCTCAAAGACAGTACTGACCGAAACCCAGACTACCTCCAAATATGCAGACAAACATGGTGCCAAACATCACCACAGACTCGCTGACTACAGCTGTATTACAACCAGCTCTGAACAAATCCAGGTAAAGTGGTGATCCACTAAACCCCACATTAACAATCTGACCTATCTCCTGCATAACTTGATCCCAAGTTATAATATTGATCCCATTATTGAATTATTAAAATTTGACAGATGGATTCAGCAAATCAATAAATGTAATTTATATTGCAAATAGACTAAAAGTAAATAAAATAAACTAAAGTTAATTACTTTGCAGAGTGCAAATGTAACACTTTATATCTTAGGTTTTTAAGAGTATTTTTTATTATGCATATTTGTGAATAATGCTCTCTAATATTTCTTAAAGGGACAGATCACCCAAAAATAAAGTCTGTTATCATTTACTTTTCCTTCCATCCTTCCAAATCTGTATGACTGATTTCTTCTTTGAAACAAAGTAATATATTTGAAGAAATATCTCCGAGTTCTTTGTCTATACGATAACCATACAAACTGCAGTTACCAACATGTGCACTCTGCAGAATATCTTTTGTGTTCTACAGGAACCAGAAAATCACACAGCTTTGGAACGAAATAAATTATGACCGACTGATGCCATTTTTGAGTGAACAAAATCCCAAAAACCCTAAAAAGGTGTGAAATAGGCTTTTAGATTAGATGTGATAAACGGTGCTTGTTGAAACATTTTAATGTACTTTGAATAAACTCATAAATTCTAGATTGTTTGCATTTTAAAATGGCAAAAAAAACAAAAAACACTGACATGGCCTCCGAGTCAGCTTATGTTATAATTACAGGAATTTGCTTGAATATTTATAGAGACGGAGACATCTTTTATCTCTCTGATAAAATACTACAACAAGCCTGCAAAGTAACATGGGGTGAGACATCTCACATCAGTGAGAGAGGTCTGAGCCTAATGCATCAAACAAAGAAGAAGTTCAGATACACTCACGTGTGTGCATTACACAAATCAATTTTCACATACACCCCCGTGTCAGATTTATGAAAGAGTTCAGACATAACGGTGTTCTCTCTTTCTCTGTTTGTGCATATATGTGTGTGTGTGTGTGTAGAAGGCCCCTTCCTCACATGACGCCAACGTGAGGATAGTCATGCGGCCCACAATGCATCCCTACACGCTTTTCATTATAGATAAGACAGTTATACAGCTGTCCTTTCACCTTGTAATCTCAGTCTTAAAGGCGAGACTGTTCGTGAACTCACCATATCCTAATGTCACCCGCCAGAACATAAGTTTGACTCCTGACATTCTACCATTGCAATGCATTATGGGTAAACATGACACGCTTAACTGTCAACATTTACTCTCCCTCATGTCACTCCAAACCTCTATGACTTTCTTTCTTTAGGAATATACAGAAGATGTATATTTTTGGTGGCTGTAAAGTGCAAGTCATTCATGTTCAATGTTGTTCAAACTCCCAACGTCTTTAAAAATATCTTCTGTTATGTTCCAAAAAAAAAAGAAAAGAAAGTAAGCCATACATGTTTAAAATGACAAGAGGAAGAATAAGTAATGGCAATTTAAATGTTTTACTGAACCATCCCTTTAATAAACCCCTCTAATTTGAGCTTGTATAAATCAATCATGCAAATTATTATATATACATAATTATATATCCTGGCTCAACCAAGCTAATATAACATATGGCATAGATTACGATTGAAATCTCCCCTGTCAGCGATTGAAAGCAAAATCCTTTGATTGTCTCCCAAAAGCCAGGACCCTAAAAAGACACCATCCAGACTGTATAAAGCTGGAATGTTTGCGTCTCTTATAGAGCTCGCTAGAAGTCGATGTCTTAAATAAAGGGCCATATTACTCACTTGTAAGTCATACCGTCCCCCATAGAGCAAAGCTCTTCCGCCGTGAGTCCGTCTCGGACAGACTGCTGTTCTGATCTGTAATGTGGATGCCCATTACACACACACAGTATCAGTGCAGGGAGAGGAACCCAATGCAGAGCACTTACTTGTAGGTGAGACCATCTCCAACTGAAAAGAGCTGCTGGGCAGACAGCCCGTCGTCGGGGATATAGCCCGTTCCTCCACTTATCAGATAGTCTGCCATACTGAAAAAAAAAGAAAAGAAATACACAACCTGTAAATGGCACAGTTACCATAAGAGCTAAATCTGCAACCAACCATCTCTGTATTCTAAATAGAATCTCCACTTAAATTGTTTTAATTTAAATTTTTCTGAACTTCCACTAGGCAAAGTTATTAATGGTATATGCTTTTGTTGAAGCCACCAGCCTGCATTATTTCAACTTTTTTTTTAAATCATATTTAACAGAGCTGTGTAGTTGTAGTTTCCCTAGGTGAAAACCACATCACCCATGATTCTGCAAAGAAGGCTCCACCAATCAGATGATCAAAACAAACAATAGTAGTTGTCAGACAATATAAAAGAATGATAACCTGAGAGCAGGGAGGGCAACCGCAAATTAAGCACCATTTTTTTTTTAAAATCGATTTACTTGGCCAGTGGTGTCCAATCATGGCACAGCAGGGGCCACCTTTCTGCAGAGTTCAGCTCCGACCCAACCTAAACAAACACACACCTGAACTCGCTAATCAATCAAGATGTTTGAAATGACCCCAAACCTCCAGAGGAATGAGTTGGAGACTAGCTCTTCAGGAAAGCAGCCCTCAAGAAACACGTCTGGAAATCCTGGACTGTGTTACTGGTAATAATCCATTTAAATAGAAATTATTTTATTAATATTCCCTTGCTTATATTTGCCCATTTTGCGTCTGTTTTGAGTCTGGCTGATGCTAAAAAAAAGTTAAAATGGCTGCTATTTGATATGTTATTTGATTTTAATGTGCCTGTTTTTATAGACTCTGTACCAGTGACAACGGCACTGTTTTTATTGACTTTGGCTGAGGTCCATAATCTCAGTGACGAATATGCAGTTGTTTTTAAATCCGGTAATCAGCTACGCGTTATGGTTATTGTCTTATAATGCCCAGATATAGGTCAGTTTTAATATATTATTCACATTAATGTCAATCTCAACTTTTTGTAAGTTAATTTTAAATCTTAAAATTTTTTTCAGATATGAAAGGAAATGGTATTTATGTCAGGAAATGCATTTCTCGTGTTTTATTTTAGTAAACACCGCGTAAAGACGTCTGGCGTTAACAGGAAGCTATGCTGTTAAACCACATGTCGCGACGCGTGGAATATTGGGAGCAAGGCGTTTAGGTTTCACGATGTAAACGGTAAATTAGTAACCAAAACGCACGTTATACACGTCCCGGTGCTTCAATAATGTAACTCACAGCGCTATGACCTACTAACATTATTACATCTGCAACCGCCATGTAAAAATAAACTAACAGATGTTGACACGCACACAGACTGGCGTGAACTGACGGAAACGATGTATTTGTGAATGCATGCTTTATTCTTTGAATACAGTCTATATAAATCAATCTACAGACTCGCACTACTGGCCCGGTGACCTACATTATGTACATTAAAAGATGGAAGTCAGGGAAACCCGGAGTCTCTTATCGAAATTAAAAGCAAAAGCTGGTAAAGACTTTCTTTGTTAGTGCTCCTCCTGCTACACATGACTAAAATAACCACATTTAACATGATACCCGAGTAAATGAAAATTCAAACCTTTTCTGTAACGTAGATGAGCACGCGTGTATCTGGAGCTTATGCGCGTCAGATGGGAAAACCCAGTTTACCGCTCTCTGGAGGAGAATGTGTTCTCTTCAACCGGTTAGTTCATCTATACACACTATTGTGCGGGTATTCGGGTCCTTCAGAGGATCTCGCTTGAATTCGGGTTTTGTGATGAGTCTGGCTTTATGTAGAAAGCGAGGCACACACAGAGAGCGCGCGTCATATCCTCAACAGCTCCACATCCACGTGGTGACGGCATGGTTAACTCTTTCATTACCGCCACATTAGTGCGTGTCTATATGCATGCTCTATATTCATACAGTATGTGTGTGGGTCAGAGTTAAATAAGGATGCCCGAGAAATAATTTGATACGGTTTTAAATGCATGTGCCAAGTTATTGAAATGAAATGTGTGCATTCATATCGGCATAGAATTTACACTATTCATAAACTGTGAAACTTGTAACTTGTAGGCTAGAAGTGTATATGCCAACATGTGAGGGGGGGGTGCTTTTTAACTTTAACTACATAATTTTTTGTAAGAATATTAGAAAGATAATCATTAAATAAATCAAAATAACTTCACATTTAGAAATTTAAAACCTATTTTTCATAAATCTGTATTCAAGACATTGCCCAAATTAAGCGTAATAAAGGAAGTGATCAATTTTTTGATAATATTCTCTCTAAAGTTCTTTCTCACAAAGTCTTGAATGAAGGCAAATAAGCCAGTGACCCAGTTCCATGTTATAACCAAAGACAGGACACATGGTGGCTCTGGTAATTGTCTAGCAACGCTGCTAGATTTACAAGTCAGCCACAACCAATTACCTAATGCCAATTGCTGAAGGATGACTGTGCTTTAAGCAAATTACAAATTAACAGCATTTTGCCCACACACGAAAGCCCAAAGTAATTTTGATTAAAGTAGTCTTTTAATGTGCACATTACTCATATTCTTTGAAGGGGAAAAAAGAGGTGGGGGGGGGGGGGTTAATGTGTAATAAATTAATTAGCATTGACCCTTGTCTCCTCCCATCACAACAGAGAGGTGAAGCGGTTATATGTACCTCACCATAATATGGGTCAGTGGACATGTGGGTCAGAATATCTTCCTGCACCGGCAGCTATTTCAGTAATTCTGACCCATTTGGACTTTGCCAGGACTTCACACTCCACTGCATAGCTGGAGAAGACCTGATTTGCTATGCCCAGAATAGCTTTTTAAATGTCAACTTTTGTTGACCCTGCATTTTAAGCCTGTGATCTTGATGGTCTTGAAGATTAGAGATTAGAAGTAGCCTTACATTTAATTATAGCATGACAAGAGGGGATTTATACTGCATTTAAAAAAAGAAACAGGCTCAGAAGAATATGCGATGCTGAAAACTCGATTATCAAGAACCGATAACATTTCCCCGCCTTTGTAACCTTCGACTCACCTGTCTGGAAAACGTGCTTGCAAACGTGTTGCTGTGTAGCGCTGGGCTGCAGACTCGTGCCCACTCACATGAGGAACCCCTGGGAAGCCATTGGGAGAACATTCAGTGTTATTCAACATCTCGTGGTTCATCTGCTGTTCTTGGAGCTCTTCTGGAATCTCCTCCATCTCCGTCCTGTTTAGGGACACAGTCTGTGCACTGTTCATTTCGAAAACAAATCCAACCAGTCCAAGTCTTGTGGCTGAGTCTTGTGCAAATTCAAATGATGGTATCGGAGTCCTGTTCAAAACGGTACAATTATAGAGCCAAGATTCGGGTTCAAGAATGGAATGAAAATAAGTATGTGACAACGAAGGCTAAAGTGATCTAACTAGCTGTAAATCCAGAGTTAAGCAGTTTTATTTCTCCAGGATCCTGTGGTTGTTTGTGTTTGACGAGGTGAGCGAAGAGCTTTATTTTGACGGAGCTCATATATCCAGGGTGAATGAGTTCCCAGGAACTGTGGATCCATGCTCTACGCACCTGCTCACATGGAGACCAAAGTGTCGCCGTGGAGATATTCCCACCTCTGAATCCCACTTGCCCCTGTGTGCGAAAGCGCTTGTATAATGGGAGGACCAAGAACGAGGGATTGACAAACTAGAGATAGTAAGAGAATGTTCAAGCCTGAGGGAGTTACATACTGGGACAGTAAGGAGATAGAAAGGAGTGTTCTGCGCTCTCTCTCTTTGTGGTTTTAGCTGTGGTTCTGTCAAGAGCGCATGTCACAAACACAAAGAGGATTGGAGAATTAGACCTGGGGACCATTAAGACGAAAAAAGGCACTTCACTGACTCAGGCTTCTATGTATAAATGCACACATGTATAAATGTGTGTGTAGAGCCAACAGCTGCAGGTATAGAAGACATAAAACAATCAATCAAACAAACAAGATAAAGCAACAAACAAACAAGCAAACAAACTGTAAAGCAACCAGACAAAACGAACTACATACACAAATTGGATTCAAAGACCAAACAAACAGATAAAAGACATGAAAAATACAACAGACAACTAAAATAGTAGATAAACAGACAAAACCATACAAGCAAACAAATGAAAGCTAAATAAATACATTAAAAAAAATAGAGATCTCCTCCCAGACCAGTTTCCGCCAACTCCTGGACAGTCTGTGGAGCAACGTGGCGGCAAGACATGATGTTCCAGATGTACTCAATTGGATTCAGGTCTGGGGAACAGGCAGGCCAGTCCAGAGCATCAATGTCTTCGTCTGCTGGAACTGCTGACACACTCCAGCCACATGAGGTCTAGCATTGTCTTGCATTAGGAGGAACCCAAGGCCAACCGCACCTGCATATGGTCTCACAAGGGGTCTGAGGATCTCATCTCGGTAACTAATGGCAGTCAGGCTACCCCACAGTCACCCCACACCATTACTGACACACTGCCAAACCGGTCATGCTGGAGGATGTTGCAGGCAGCACAACGTTGTCCACTCTGTCTGTTGGGCTGCAAGCACAACCCCCACCTGTGGATGTCGAGCCTCATACCGGCCTCATGGAGTCTGGTGTTCTGGTTTGAGCAGACACGTGTGGCCTGCTGGAGGTCCTTTTGCTGGGCTCTGGCCATGCTCCTCCTGTTCCTCCTTGCACAAAGGCGGAGGTAGCGGTCCTGCTGCTGGGTTGTTGCCCTCCTATGGCCTCCTCCATGTCTCCTGATGTACGGGCCTGTCTCCCGGTAGTGCCTCCAGGCTCTGGACACGCTGACAGACACAGCAAACCTTCTTGCCACAGTTCACATTGATGTGCCATCCTGGATGAGCTGCACTACCTGAGCCACTTGTGTGGGTTGTAGATCACCACCTGCAGAAGCACTCCTTTATTGGGGGTCTCTTGCTCATTGCCTATAATTTCCACCTGTTGTCTATTCCTTTTGCACAACAGCACGTGAAACTAATTGTCAATCAGTGTTGCTTCCTAAGTGGGCAGACTTACATTGTGTTGTTTTTGTGCTCCCATTATTTTTTGAGCAGTGTATGTATTTCTCTCCTCCCAAACAAAATTCCTCCAATTGGTTAACAACTTATTTTGAATTTTTCTTCACGTCTATAACACATGCAGAATTTATAGGGTTAGGGATTTATTCATATCAACAATCAAGACTACAAGGCCTATATATGCCTCACAATGGCAAGGCCACAGATTATGCATCAAAACACATTGTCATTGAGTAGTTGATAAGTGTATTGTACACTATAACTGAAGGCTTTCTTATCTTGTATATTTTATACTAAGCAAAAGCAGGTGGTTGCTGGTTTGAGACGGTAGCTTAAGCTGAAATCCTCTTAGACCTTATAGAAAACAGTAGCGGACTGCCTTCAAGAACCTGTTTGTGAAAGATCTTCAAAACTATGCAAAATCATTTATCTATGTAGTCGCCTAAAATATATAATGCATTTGTCATCCTGTCTGGTGACTCAAAACATGTACTTCTCATGTGGTTTCCGTGACCATGATAGTGAATCTCATGCACCATTCACTAAATGGTATGGCAGTGTCAAGCACATGACACAGAGGTCCTCTTCTGATCCTCTGTGTGTGTGTGCGCGCAGAAATTCAGTGTGTTGGAACGAGAATTAGTCAGTGTTGGGCTCTGGTCAAGTGAGCAGCTGGATAATGGCAACTTAAGCTTTCCTGATTTCATCAAATTAGCTTATTTATCTAAACCCACCTACAGTCCATTGACAGTTGGACAATAGAAATACTTGCTGTATAAGAATGTAGCAATATAAAATTATAAATTAACATATTCATATACTATGGTATTTACACTGTATTGCCTTTGTACATGTCCAAACAATTCTTGCCACTCCCGTCTAGGTTTCTGCTCCCTCTATCGACAATTTATGGTCATTTTAAAAGCAACCACCTCTCTCTTTCAGCCAGAAGAGAGCAGCATAGACTTTTACATCTTCATATCTCCTCTATTGCACAGTTGCATATATCCCCTTGAATCCCAGAAAAAAAAAGCTTTGTGAATTTTAGTTTTTTCATGCCATTACATGGTTTAGAGCATAAGAAATAAATGGAAATGTTGAAAAATAGTTTATTCATATGTTATGTTAGGACTCCAGGGCTCAAAATTGTATTGGATTTATAGACATGAAATTTTTTTAATATCACCAATCAGATTTGTAGGTTATAAACTATGTTATAAAAGAAATAGCATAATGTTTATATATACTATTTTGCTTTATACAGTGTGTGTATAAAATATTCCTAAACTGGTTTTCCCATTAAACACAATGTTAACTATACATGGTATCTAATTAGCATATTAATGTGTTGTTGTGATAACATGTTGAAAAAAAGTGTAATAATGGGAGTAATAATTGCTTATGTAATAAACATAATAATATCTTATGTAAGATAACTGATATATAGCCTATTTATTTTCCTATTCAATTGTTTTGGATCCCAAAATCTGAGTGGATGCGTATAAAACGATAACCTGTTTCATATCAGGAAGTCTTTTTTTTTTTTTTTTTTTTATCATATTTCCATAAGGATGTAGGGCCTACAGTTGTATTCCTAAATTAATGTCAGCCATCCAAACACTTGTTATCAGTGAAAATCCAGACAGACAGGACATCCAGACTTAAAACTGAAAACTGTGGCAGGTACAACCTGAGAGAAATTGACTAAAATGTCCTCTACAGAGGCCAACTGTCTGACTACTGATTAAATAGCACTCTGATTTAAATAAATTGCTAAACTTTTGAATTGCACACATATTCACCATAGTCAATATTTTCAGATTTTAGGCTAGTTAGGCTACTTTCACTTCACGAGTTTCCTTTGGTACTTTCTGGTGACTCACAAAGAACATCCTGTTTCACTGGAATAACTAATACGTTCAAGACCACTGACTAATTTTGGTAAATTATTGGTGCTGATAATATATAGAGATTTAAAATAGCAACAGGTCAGGAACCGTGATGAGCTGTCTATTTGAACGGCTTCAAAGAACCGGTTCAAAACCAGCAACCAGTGATCCTTTTACGGTATGACGCAATTACGTCCACTCGTCTTCCCGTACATTTCCCAAAATATTATTAAATTTTTTTCTTCATTATGTGTAAGTGTATTTGTACTGTTTCATAGTGTTTAAGAAATTTATTTAAAATAAAATAAAATAAAAATTCCCCAAATACTCCAATAAAGCCATGTGTAGATGCTAACGTTACTTAGCTTTTTCATTGTTAGGTTAGTTTTCATTTAACGTGTGCGAGCTCATAAAACCATAAGTCATTCAGGAAATGCGTTAATAAAACTGTCATACAATTGTCGTAAACAAATGTCACATAGTTTTTGCTCAAATTAATGTGATGTTTTGCGATGCAAGTAAAAAAAAATGAAGGACAAGCTTTTGATCCTAGTGATTCATTGCAAATGATTCGCCGTAAAAGAAAGGTTCTTTCGTATCGCGGGAATTTCGGCACATTTCATGTTGTTCTGAATGTTGGAAACTCCCACTTTATAAAGGATTCATATATGATGTCATCATGACATGAAAAGCAAAGCCGCACACGTTCAATTTAACAAAGTCCCACACAAGCAGGACCATCATCTCTCCTGGTAAGAAAGACTAACGTTTTGACGTTTTGTTGGTTATTTTACGTGCTATTTGTGACATTTTAACTTACTTTCCAAAGCAGCATCAACGAAGCGTTCGTTTTCGATGCGAGTTAACACGAGAAATAAAAATTAAAGAACTGTATTCTTAAGCTAATATGTGTTATTAACTTCCGGTATTGATGGAAGCGTGGCTCGTGTGTGCTTTTGTTATTTTACATGGACAGAGCTGGATATCCGCCGCGCGACATGTCTGAACTCGGCTTTCTGAAGATCTATTTCATCGGAACCGCGTTTTCCTTTCTGGTGGCTCTGTTTGGGCTGGTGGATTCTGTCGGAGGACTGATGTACTCTCAAGAGCCAGACTGGGCAGACGACAGCTGGACAGAGAAGCTACCCGCCGGGTCTCCATCACAGACTGCCAGCAACACCAAGCGAAACGGGTCGAGGTGATCTTCTCCACCCCCATCGGAGTCTTTGATTGCACTTGGAGGATTAATCGGCTACCGTTGCTGACCTACTAAAGCCTGCCGTGGAATTATTTCCTCCATTACACTACTGTGAGTCAGACGTGAAGAACATTAATAATGGCTAATGACTCTAAAGCCATGTGAGATCCCAACTTTTTGTTCTGGTATCTGCAAAGAACTCGTCTGACTTAACATGAAGACCCTGGAGGGTACAAAAAAAAGTATATGGGAGAGATTGAGAACTTGCTACCGACATTAATATGCTGGACTCAAAATATTGCAATCCACCTATGGTCAAAATGTTTTTGTAATGTATTTGTTCCTTTTTATAGGGAGAAAACACACTGTTAACATGCATGCATTTTGTGTTCACAAAGTGTGGCATTAGGCTGCAAACTTTGTTCGGGTTTGGAGTAAAGAGAGTCTTAAAAATATCAGCCAGGAAAAGTTATGTTTCCAACTCCCTGTTCTATGTAAAAAATTAATAAAATATATGCAGTTGTGCTGTATATCACTATATTATGCACTAAAAGTTCGCTAAAAGAAACTCTTTTATAGTGCTACGGTAGTCATTACTTGAGGTGGATCAAAACATTTTAATCAAAGACAAGAGCACATTTCGGTTTTAGGCCAACTTTGATGAATGTTTTTGATCCACTTCAAATGATTACTGTATGATTATCTTAATAAATGCTGACAAGGTGTAAAACTGTAAGTGAGTTTGGTGTAGATCAGGTCTGTCCAAACTCTGTTCTGGAGGGCCGGTGTGCGGCAGAGATTAGCTCCAACTTGCCTCAACACCCCTGCCTGGAAGTTTCTAACATGCCTAGTTAGAGCTTTATTAGTTGCTTCAGGTGTGTTTGATTGGGGTTGGAGCCAAACTCTGCAGGACACCTGCCCCGCAGGACTGAGCTCGAACAGCCCTGGTGTAGATGGTTGGAGTGATTGTTAATCAGGTAAAAGGTAATCTACGGTCCCGATTTTCCATCGAAATCCGTTCCTCTTTGTCAAGAAATTCTTCCACAGACAGTGACATGTCTTTGCAAAGCTGAAGTTGCAAATTGGCAGCTTTGAAAAGAACCTTGACGTAGACGATTGTTGTTGAGCAATAGGATCTGGCCAAGCCTTGCCGTAAAAGCCACAGCCCTGCTTATTCATCAGAGAAGAAATGGAAAGGGCCGTTTTCATTTTTGTACTCGAGTCTCACGGTGTGATTTTATCCATACAGCTTTCTCTGTTTAGTTAGATTTGTCACCAATACTATTACTTCATGTTTTGTCAGGATGTTCCCGTAATCTAGTGGCTTTTTAGTTCAAACAAATCATAGCATCAGGAAGAGATAAAGAACATCTTGTTCCTGTGAAAACCCCTACGACCAAGATTGTTGACGTTGTGTTGAGTTATAAAAAAAAATATGAGCATCACATTTCTGTATTTGCTTATTTAAAAGTACTACACAAGGGTGTTATTACTACAAAGGTAGATCACCCATTATCCTCAGTGGTAAAATGTAATCCAGTATAAAGAAAATATAATCGCTTGACTAAATATGACAACATGCACTGCACTCTTTAAAATAGTCTTGTTTTTTGTGCCAACTCTGGTTCCCTGAAAAATCTTTAGCGTCCGTGTAACCCTTATATTACTCAATGTTCCTTAAAACATTTTCCACATCAAAAAACAGAAGCGTTCAAACCCTTTCACTGCTTAAAAACCTTTATTGTGCAGGGCATATACGTCTGCATCGGGATGCTAACAGACAGCTTTCACCAAGTACTGTAGACTTGTAAATTAGCTGTGCCTGTAGGCAATATGGAGCAACAGCGCTCTCTCTTGGATGAGACTTCAACAGAAATGCATGCGCCCAGACACAACCGAGTATAAACTTCTCTGAAGCTCCAGTGTTAGTGCTCTCACTCCATGATACTCTCCTGTATTTTGCGTATGTAGCACGAAGACAACAAAGAACCTTATCGCTTGTAATTGTCATAGAGAAACTTTGAACATCCACCCAAACAGGAAGATGTAGCTAAGAATAGTTTCCCCCCTCCCTCACAGATAAGAGTTCCTCTACATGCTAATAGAAGATTTAGCTACTCCTACAGGGGCTGGCCTTCTAAATACGGCTCACTTATTGTTATTCCTTTTAATATATAGCCGTGTGCAGTAAAAGTAGCAGTCGTAAGTAGTTGTTTGGAAAAAGATCATCTTTATTGTCTACTCGCATGGAAATTTGTCTTTGGCTCCACCCCACAGGATGGAAAATTACCCAATATACATATAATGGCTTCCTCTTCTGGTTTTGTGCCCTGACATTTAAGAATATGATGCAGTATAACAACACAAATAAATTTGAGAGGAGTGCTAGGAAAGAAACTATGGATGTGTATAAAATGCATGCTTCAAAATAAGAAAAAGCGATAAGATTCTATAATTTTATTATACAATAAACAATAAATGTTTATCTATTCAACATGTTCATTTCTGCATCTTCTAAGTAGTTTGGATGTTCAACATTTCTGATAAATGAGGCATGAATATTTTAAATACTGACATTTGCCTACATTTTTACAGACCTTTACAGTTTTGAATGCAAATACACAGCTCACGTTCCTCTTTTCCCTATTTATCTTTGCGTTTACTGGAATTGAAAGCATGTTTATGTTAAGTAAATTTTAGAATAATTGATCATTCTGATCATTAGACTATGTAGTTATTAGTATAGGCTAACTATTATTTATTTTATATATTATTTATATTATATATTTTAATAAATTAATAATAAAAATGAGGCTATAGTCACATTTATTGAATTTTTTCCTTTATTACATCTTTTTCCTTAGTAGGACAACCCATTAAATGGACTGTAACTTTATCTTTTATCACAGACTTTCACAGTTCTAAAAGGAAATTTGTCCATCTAATTCCTCTTTTCTGTATTTAGTTCAGTGGTTCAGTCTGTCATGATGTTCTCCCTTTCACCCAGTCATTCCCCAGCTGAGCCAAATGCTGATATAGCGGCGACATACTAATGTTGTCTCGTCTCTCACTTGCCCCATTTGGTGAGACCAGCATAACCGCACACTGGTCACTGATCCGCATCTAAGGACCCCACTGATAGAAGACATCTCGGCCCTCATGAAGCTCAGGGCCACATGACTGCCGGCAGCGGGGAGGGGATGCTATAGTCCACAGCAGGGAGTGGGCTTGCATTCCTGATGCCAGAGAGCATACTTGGCATTCCTGGCTTCTCCTAGTTACTCTCAATGAGCCATTTGAGTGGCGCTGAGGATTTTTCCCCCAGAGTGGCAGAGTCAGCCTCTGACGGATGAGAGTTTCTGCTCGGGAGAATAGGAGACCATTCATACCATACTGGGAATAGAATGATGGTATTGAAATGTAGCATGCACTACGGAAAATGTTGAAAAGTGCCACGACTCAATTTAGTGTGATTTGGGTTGTTTTTGGATGCTCACAGTCAAATAAAGCAGTACATAAATATGTAGAAACACTAACAAAAAGAAGCAAAAGGATACATTCTTCTGTAAAATGGTATGATTTAATTCTGGGTTCTGGTTGTTTGTTTTTTGGTGAGGGGTGGGATTAGTATGCTTAAAATATTGCATAAACCTGTAGAAACACTGAGAAAACAGTAGTGAAAATATAGATTTTTTTTTCTGGGTGCAATTGATATTGCATAATTTGTTTAGTGCTGGGCAATAATGAATCATAATTAATAAAAAAATTATATAATAGATGTGAACTGTGTGTGTGTGTGTATATATATATAGAAACATACAGTATATTTACATTTACCCATACAGTACATATCCATTTGTATTTACGTTCATATAATCTACATTATATATAAATATATTTTAATATATAAACAACATACACTGCTCCAAAAAATAAAGGGAACACTAAAATAACACATCCTAGATCTAGTTCTTATTAAATACTTTGTTCTTTACATAGCTGAATGTGCTGAAAACAAAAATCACACAAAAATTATCAATGAAAATCAAATTTATTAACCCATGGAGGTCTGGATTTGGAGTCGCACTCAAAATTGAAGTGGAAAAACACACTACAGGCTGATCCAACTTTGATGTAATGTCCTTAAAACAAGTCAAAATGAGGCTCAGTGGTGTGTGTGGCCTCCACATGTCTGTATGACCTCCCTACAAAGCCTGGGCATGCTCCTGATGAGGTGGAGGATGGTCTCCTGAGGGATCTCCTCCCAGACCTGGACTAAAGCATCCGCCAACTCCTGGACAGTCTGTGGTGCAACGTGGTGTTGGTGGATGGATGGAGCAAGATATGATGTCCCAGATGTGCTCAGATGTGGATTCAGGTCTGGGGAATGGGCGGCCCAGTCCATAGCATCAATGCCTTCATCTTGCAGGAACTGCTGACACACTCCAGCCACATGAGGTCTAGCATTGTCTTGCATTAGGAGGAACCTAAGGCCAACCGCACCGGCATATGGTCTCACAAGGGGTCTGAGGATCTCATCTCGGTACCTTATGGCAGTCAGGCTACCTCTGGTGAGCCCATGGAGGGCTGTGTGGCCTTCCAAAGAAATTGCCCCCTCAGACCATTACTGACCCACTGCCAAACCAGTCATGCTGGAGGATGTTGCAGGCAGCACAACGTTCTCCACTCTGTCGGTCACGTCTATCACATGTGCTCAGTGTGAACCTGGTTTTATATGTGAAGAGCACCGGGCGCCAGTGGCGAATTTGCCAATCTTGGTGTTTTCTAGCAAATGCCAAACGGTCAGAAACAGACTCCATGAGAGTGGTATGAAGGCCCGACGTCCACAAGTGGGGGTTGTGATTACTGTACACATGCACATTTGTGGCCTGCTGGAGGTCATTTTGCAGGGCTCTGGCAGTGCTCCTCCTGTTCCTCCTTGCACAAAGGTGGAGGTAGCAGTCCTGCTGCTGGGTTTTTGCCCTCCTATGGCCTTCTCCACGTCTCCTGATGTACTGGCCTGTCTGCTGGAAGTGCCTCAAGGCTCTGGACACTACCCTGACAGACACAGCAAACCTTCTTGCCACAGTTCACATTGAAGTGCCATCATGGATGAGCTTTATAATAAATATACACAAAACACACACATATATTATGCACACAAACATTTTTATTTGGATGCAATTGCTGCTCAACACTAATCACTTTCTTGCATTTTATGTAATTTATGAAAAGGTAAAGTGCAAAAATCATGTTGTCTGAAATGTTCTAAAACGAGCATTTTTATCAGGCTCCTATATTTGTTTTGTGTTGTTTTACTTTAATTGCATATAATAAGGAATGTAGGAGCCTAATAAAATGCTCATTTTAAATGAAATTTCAAATTGCACTTAAAGGCTTTTGCATCTTAACTCTTTTATATATGCATATTTAATGGAAGGTGACAAAAATCGGTAAAGAAACAGCTTAAAGTACTACTACCATGTTTTATGCTATCCTTTGTAATCCCGTGATTTTTTGACATGTACTATTGTATCTAGGGATACCATGGTGTATTTTCAAGCAGAGTTGTATTTCCATCGGATACAATCACTGTACCCCACCACAGCACTTTCCCTCCTTAACATTCTTTTCCTATCTTGCACTGTAGGTACTGTACATATCCATCGACACTGTCACTTCCATGTGCCACATTTAGCAGCGCTCGTTCTCCGTTTCCCGTTACGCTCGATTGTAGGCAGAGCTCAGAAGCGTACGGTGCTGAAACCGAGGCTGTAACGTCATGCTCGACTCTAAACCTCACCCACCCTCCCAGAGGCGAGCAGCTCGTTCACAGGCACAGGCGCAGACGGACTGACTGGCTGGAGCTGTAGCGGATTGCTGTAAGTATCGCATTTGCGCGAGATTCTGTGGCATTACAGTCGTAACGGCTCGTGTGTGGCGCGGGAACTGTGAGGGGATTATGATGTCACAGTTTGATTGATACATTGTAGCGGCTGAACGGCGGAATGTTACAATGTTGCAAAGCAGACCGGCACAGGGTTTGCGGAAGAGCTGCTCAGATGTCTAGAATATGGCGGAGCTGGAGTGAAACAATTCAACTCCTTAGATTTACCAGACTCGGCTTTGTGTCGAGAATGACCGCTGGGAACTTTGTGTAGAAGCGCTTGAGGTTAGCAGGGCTGTGTTGCGTGAAGAATGGCGTTTTTTGTTGTCTCATGCCCACGGCGCTGTGGAAGTTATAGCGGAAATGGAAAAGTTGTACGAATGAGTAGTTTAACGAAGCACATATTATCGGCTTCTTACCGTCAAAGCTGCATTTTTCGACACGGTCTACGTAAAGAGATGGATAAGGAGTGTCAGGTAATGTGGTAAAAGGCACATTTAGCGCTTCTAACGCAGTCTTTCCTTCTAGATTTGACTGATTACCGGCCCCGCCTAGTTCAGTTCTGTTCCTCAGTCGAGGGAGATGACTAGTTCATTCAAGAAGAATTGGAGAAAATGAGACTCGGTTTTCTTTCACGGTAGAGTGCCTGTAAGATCACGTAGAAATACTTTGTACTCCTGCTTTTCGGAAATAATTTTTTATATATTTATATATATTCCAAAAGAACCTCATGTTGCATTCCACATCATAGACCAGAAAGCATCACAGGGCACTTATAGACTCCTAGTTGGATGTGACATTTTGAATATTGTCGTCTGAGAAGGGATGTGAGGCTGAAGTCTCTCAAAGAGGTTGTTAAAGAAGATCCTGTTGCTTCTCAATGCATTTTTAATGGCTTGATCTTTAATGACGGGCTCTTGTCAAATTATAACAGCCTTTCTCCAAAGGTGTCTCTACACAGACTGCTCTGAGGTGGCTTTTGTGTCTGCTATAAAGTCTATGTAGAAATGCCATGTCACATATATAGCTACAAAAATATGCCAGATTCTGATGATGCTTTGTTTCTGTGAGAATGAAATGCAGCATCAGTGCAACCTTAAGGTGCGGTCACATTTTTACCAATGGTTTGCAATATTTATGGACAAAATCTAGCCATTTTAAGGGCAATTTTCACGACTGGGAGTTCTGGGTGATGGCGAAATGTTCTGAAATGCAGATTTCACTCGTGTTCAAGTTGATTACACAAATTGGCCGCACTCACTAACAGAAAACTGCTCGGTTTGACAGTGACTTGAGTGTAATATATGGCTATGCTGTTGATGATGAACCTGTTTTTACTAGCCATAGTGACTGCACGCTACACATTTTCATAGTGCATTTGATCATTTCAGAATATATGTCTAACATTATTTTAACCTTTGCATCATTATTTAAATTTAACCACCATGTAAAACACCTTTTTTGTGCTATCTATAAAGCTTCTGTGCCACCTTTCCAGTGTAAAATGCTTCAAAACTCCATTTAGACTATGTGGAATTTGTATAGGTTTGTTTGCTGCAATATTTATGGCAACTTGTGCAACCACCTATCAAGTACACCCTGTTTCCTGTTTCTGAGGGGGTCTTGAGCAACCACTTGTCATTCCCAATCACGGAAAAGTAGGCAGCAATATATCTGTCACTGCCAAAGGCAGATAAGTGTATGGTGCACCCTTGCATTTCCTGTGTCAAAACTCTTTTGTCAGTTCACTAACTTTGTGTGAAATATGAGTTAACGCAGTCATTTCTTTGTTTTGCTCCCTTTTTGTTGTTGTTGTTGTCCTGTTTACTTATGTCAAGTTTGAATTTAAACAAAAAAAGAGAATACATGTGTTCATGTCCGAATTCTCGAATTGAGATTCCAAGCATGTTACCATATTAATACTTAGCATAGATCTTTATTGCAGTGTTAGGTTGGGACGACCTCACCCTAGTGGGGTCTGACCCCAATCCCATCCCTCCTAGAGCGAGAGGAAGGAAATCCCCGAGATAGTGTGTCCTCTTGGGCACAGAGGAATGCCGGCCTGTAGGCTTTGTTGAAAATAACAAAATGAAGAGATGTGAACTTCCTTCAAAGAAGGCCGCCCACTATTTGAACACCCCTTAAAAATCTGGGTTGGGTCCTGGAAGAAGCGTCTATGTTTAGAGCCACGTCTGCTATGATGTGTCGATTTCAGGTATCGTTTTCGTGTAGTTCCTTCCTAGTTGTTTTGTATAATTATAGTCACGATTGTTGCGGTTGACAGTGTGGTTCTTGCTTTGAGCTGTATCAGAACTTCCCAGCAGCGTTCTTGTGGGAGTCAAACCGTATGCAAACAAACACGGGGTCTGTCAGAGAAGCAAATATCTCTTTGACTTTGTAAATGGCAGTTCTAATACAGCTGTCGGGACTGATTCCTCTGGAGGGCCGTGTCTGCTAGTCTGAATTACGCTCGGTATTCTTATAGTGATCTGTAACTGGTATATATACGGTTGTTTGTGGGTTTTTCAATTTCAGACCCTGATATTGAGTATTGAAAACAGTTACGACGTTAATAAGAGCTGTGGTTTCCCACCAAGGCTTTGACATTTGACTAGGAAACAGAATAGCGTTTTGAAGCCAGTGGGTAATGAGATGACAAAACATTAACTGCCAGCTGTCGGTATCTGTTTGAGACTTTTAGAGGAACCAACTGAGCAAAAAGGAAAGGAGATGCTCCGGAGAGGAAGAGCATGACAGGGAAAAGAAGGCTTTTGGCGTCCCTCTGCAAATTGGACCACTTCCTCTTTAGGCCAAAGGGCCTCATGAAACCTGGTGGCCCTGTCATGCTTTCCTTCCTCCTTTCAAGTCATGTGATTTGTTGTGCGAGACTGACGAGTGTAAAGATAGCTGTGGGTTTGATACTGTAAATATGCGTTGTTTTTAGCAGATATCAAGTGGATCGCAGTGTATTAAGGAGTCAGAATTGGCTCTCAAGTTGTTTCCAAGGGTTACTGAGCTAATGTGGCGTAGCTCAGCTTGACGCTCACGTTTTCTAACGCTAATCCCAAAGCAATTCCTCCATCTATTCCCACACATCATTGTCCTCATTTAAGCATGTAAGCCATGACTGATGACTGTGGCAGCTATTTGTGACTTGCAAGATTGAGCTCTTTTCTGAGTCTATGATCCAGAAATAGACATTCGAATCACACTTATGATCAAAGGGAACTTTAGATATTTGTTGCTGTTAAATTGCAATATCTCACCATATTACTGTTACTTAAATGCAGCAGTGTAAGAGACTTCTCTTAAAAGAAATATTTAAAGGCTTTTTAAGGGCTGGATGAAATTTGTAATACTGATTAAAAACTAAAAATTCTAGATATTTTTAGCCATGCAATGTACATTTTGTCTCTTGCATAGTGAAATCATTCATGTGTTTATAATGCTAGTTTATTTGTATTTTGCACGTACATATTAGATCTACTACCCAGCATTTATGATGACAGCTTCTTTTAGGCTAAGATCTGATTTACAAATGCAATGGTTTGAGCAACAAGTTCATGAAGAACATTGCTCATTTGTGTGTGTGTATGTGTAAACGCATCCCTGGGGTCTATATGCTGTAGTCAGTCAGACGTCAGATGCCCTGCCATGTGTTGACATTTGACACTAGAGGTTGGGCTGAGTTCTCATTGATCTCGTCTCCCGTTGCTCCTTTTCCTTCCATAATCTGCCTCCCGACTTGTTGTTTTCCAGTCTCTAAGCAGCTTACTTGTTCTAGCGATAGAAATTGTGCTATTGCTTTAGTCTTAGTGACATTGTTTTGACAGGGGATGTTTGACACCCCTGCCCTTTGAGCCTGTGTTCGTAATTGTTCTGGGCATCAGTTGTCTTGTAGTTAAGTGTAGCTGGATCAGAAGTGCGCCTAAAACTGCGCCTCTGTGCAAATGCCAGTGCACATGTTTACATAGTAAAGGTAAAGTTTGCAGTTAGTCACGCAAACTTGTATTACTTTCTTCCATGAAACACAAAAGGAGATGCTTAGCAGAATGTGCATGCTGTTCTTTCGCATACAGTGAAAATGAATGGTAAACAAACAATTGGTCAAACTCCAAGCTTCTTCTATGGCAATGCTGCTTAAACCCCACTTTAGATCCTTTATTTTCAAACGTTTTTACACTCATGGTGCTTTTTTGACACTTTCGAAGCTTGGTCTATATTCACAGTTATCACACGGAAAAGAGCAACATGTACATCCTGCCTAACATTCTTTTTTGGTCTTTGAAAATAGGTTTTGGAATGACATGAGGGTGAGTAAACGGTGACAGAATTTCCATGTTCTGTTTCTGCGAACAGAAATTGAGACCACGCTGCTCGAGAGGATGTGAGAAAAAGAGCAAATGTTCACTTTGGTAAATCATTTTAGATGCTTTCTCAGCAGAGCCCCCACCGATTCGTCGCATCAGAAGGAAACGTCTGATTGTGAAATCATGATTGCCACTCCATGTTTGTTTTCGCTCATTCTCCTTGACAACCTGTAACCTAGGTGAGTTGATTGACTTGCAAATAACATGGGCTTCAACACAGATTTTGACAGGGCCAGTTAAAACTGCATCATTTACCAAAACAAAAGCCTTTTCTATCTCTTGCGTGGGCTATTGGATCTTTTCAAGTTGTTTTTTAATGCTGCTGTATCTCAGATCAAAAGATTTAGCATGCTAGCATTTTAAACCTTTACATGTTCTTGATCATCAGCAATGTTGTCTCATTCATAAACGATTAATGGCAAACAGCGAGCCAGACTGCTATGTCATTATACCTCTTATTTCAGTCTGTCTCTGATGTAATGGCCTTGTGCTTGCTCCTAGAGATGATTACATGGTTTCATCCAGATTTGAGTTAGCAAAAGAGCTGTGTTAAAAACACTACAAATACGGCGTTTGTTTTCAGCCCTGCTGTGGTTCGTGTTAATTACAGACAAGAGACCAGTTTATGTAGTCATTACCACTAGACTGTGTTGCTTTGACACAGATTTACTGCAGGCTATGAGTTTGCCATGCTAAATTCGCTGGAGCTATGGTAGTGCATCCGTAGCCGGCTGCTAGCTGAGGTGCTAATAACATTGCTGGCTGGTTATTGGCTCCATCCTGACTGCAACAGCACCTTTTGGCTCCGACTTTAGCCAAGTCTGTCGTATCTCTCACCTGTAGCCTTATCCGCCACAACTCTACTGGGGTTCAGTTCTGCATGGGGATGTTTCACTTCATGGCGGATGCGCTTGTGGCTGTTTTTACTGGCTAGTTCTAAATGCCATTAACATTTATTTATCTTTCATAAACTTGGCGTAGCCTATTAGATGGGCACAGGACTTCCTGTTGCTGTCAATTTCAGAAAGGTGAATGTCCATGTTGTATATTAAACTATTAAAATCCTGGCAGATAATAAATTATGGGTAAACTATAATCGTTGCTGACATTAAGCATTTATATGGTTATCGGCCATTTTCAAATAAAGTTATTTGATTGATCATATATTATGATTTTATCTTTAAACAATGTTTTACTATGCAGCGTCCTTTAATTTGAAGTAAGAGAAGCTGGGGGAGTGGCTTTATTGGATTAGACATGTCACCTTGCTGGAAGCTGATAGGTCGAATTTCGTTTGCCCCAGAGAAGTTTAGCCGTGCAGCGCAAGTTACCATGGCAATTAACACCAATTGAAGCTGAGTTGAATCTGATACGCGAGGTCGGCGTATGTCTTTTCAGTAACTGATGCCTGTACCGATATTAAAAGTGATCTGTGTATATATATATATAATTTATTAGTGGTGGGCCGTTATCGGCATTAACGTGAGACTCTTCGCGATAAAAAATATCACCGTTAATCTACTTACAAAGTTGGGTTGGAGTCTATACTACAAGCTATGGTGACTTTCACCTTTAGCGCGGATGTATAGCCGAATTACACTGTAGCCTTATTCAGACGGGACTAGTTTTCTAAACTACTGTACGTGTGAGCTTCGATTCTTATCACCTGTCGTTCGTGATCTTCATATACCGTTTGGAATGGACAAAATATCATTTTGGTTTTAAGTTTTAGGGCAAACTTATACATAACTTATGTCGCTTTAAGGATTTTTGCTTAGATTTGCCCTGAGCATCTTAAAAGTACATAAACCACTGCGGTGCACTTTTCTAGAAATACTGCGAGTTAGCCTAAAAGTTTAAACAGGCATCAAAATACACATTATGTTTGTGTGTTACCACTTACTGAGAGAAGTTACTCCTACTGGAAAACCTGCGAAAGCTTCAAGAGTTTGTTTTATTTATGGCACCGTAGTACAGAGATTTCGCTCAAAGGAATCCACCGCAGAGAAAAAGATAACACGGACCGTATGATCGCCTGATGCGTTTCGTTTTGCCACTTTTCTTCAGGGACATGGGAAACACTTTTGATGGAACCTGGCGCACAAAGCCCAGCTTATAGGATTCCAAGGACCCCTTTATCACAGTGGATATAGACTGGTTTCTCAGCATTTATGGCGGTTTAGGGTGGCTTTACGCATGAGGAGGAGACCAGAGCTAAGTCAGAGGTCAGGCTTTAGGCCTCCTGAGTTTATGGGGTTACAGGTCATGGTAGGGACTCGTAGAGCCATGTATACTCAACCTCATTAAAGTAATAGATTGTGGGAAATTTAAAATGTGATAAGGAGGAGGTTGAAGAATTCCCATGTTGAAGGCTGGTTTAATAGAGTCTTCATGGAGTTCTCCGCTCACTATAACCCTTTTAATAGAGTAAATTAAAGCATTCCGGTCATAGATACACGAGACCATTAGTGAAGTACTCGGAAGTGGCAGCATTTTTTTTCTTCTAGAAAAGCTATTGATGCAGAAAGGACTCGCTTCACTTTTAAAAGGCAGGCAGAGAACATCAAAATGCAGGATATTGAGCAACGTTTCAGAGATTCTAAGAGATTAAACAAATAAACAAGCAAAATATTGTGCTGTAAATATTTTAGATTCTATATATTGTAGAGTTTTAATTAGAATTGTATTCTTATCATATGTTTGTTTTAGAAATTGCAAATCATTTTGTGAAATGAACAAATGTTTGCGTTTGCAAGGAAAAGGCCTTAATGTCGAGCCTTGGTTTCTTATAGCAACATTACCACAGGAGTTCTCGTTGAAGTGTGGCCTTGATTATAGATATCTTTGAAGCCATACGCTTGTAGATTTGTTATTTGGTTAATCCAGTCTGCTGCTCTGATTTGTGGCTGTCAGCTCAGGCCAGTTGTTGTTTTGTGAGGCTCTCTAAATAGATGTCCTTAAACAGCTCTGTGGATTTTAAATTAATCTCAACATCTTCAGATAGACTCAGGGGCTGTGTTTAGTGCGCTACTGTAGAGCTCTCATGTATCATCTGCATGTACGTGACCCATTCATGTGTATATGAGTCTCTCTGTTTGCGCATTTGCACATCTTTTGAACGCCAGTCTCTTTTATGTTTTAAGATGCATTTTTTCCAGCTCCAACGAGTATCGCGTTCATCTCTCGTGCGCACTTAGGTATATTTGCATATGAGTATTCGCCTGTTTGTACGGTGATGCTGCACACTGCGTTTTACCTCCCGCTTGTCTCTCGTCGAAATATCAGTTGACTTTTCTATGGAGTGACATGTTCAGACTCCCTCCGATGAATCCCGTGGGAGAACGTGGTGCTTCTCTCCACGCTCCTCAGAATAGCAAAGCTAACCACCCCTGCAGATCTCAGCAGCCTGTTCAACTACGAGAAAAGAAAGCCGCCAGGCACCAGCAGGCACGAGCAATCCCGGCAGGCCGACTGTCTTCCCTCTGCTGTCCTCCTAATTCCATTTGCACTGGAATTGACTGAATGACTTTGTTTGCTATAAACATAGTTTTTCTTAGCTTGATATATTCAAACAGAAAGCAATTATAGTTTAAATTATCCATCTTCCTGGAACCATAAATGTAATTGATTTGGACCTACATTTTGACCATAATTAGCTTAATGATTGCTTTTTATTACTGCACTTTTGTATGCAATAGCTGACACAACACTTGCTCTTTGCTGTGGGATTTCCCTCTGGGTGTGGATTTTTACTGATGTGTCAAGGCATATCATCCATTGAAACTGCAGGGAATTTTTCTTACGTTACACTTTCCTTCGCCCCTTCAGTTATTTTGAATGTAATTGGTTTTGAATAGTTTTGGCCATCATTTGACAAACAAATTGCAGCTGACATACAACATTGCCATTTAGAAGTCCCCTTACCGGTCTTTTAAAGAAGTATTACAGGTGAATGTTAAATCGGATAATTAATATTCATGAGCCAGTCTTATGAGTTCCACCCACTTTTCAGAGTGCACCCGCAGCTGATGTGGATCCTTTCTTGGTTTGTCTTAAAAGGTGTAATTTTTCAGCCAATTCGTTTGAGTACTCGACCCTTTACTGAGCCGAGTGTACTGTAGACTCTACATTTCCAAATTAACCTTGATTAATTTTGACCATGATAAGATCCATTTCTACCAAGCGGAAACCTGCCGGTCTTTCTTGTGAAACCAACATGGAAGTGACTTAAACTGCAGTTCCCATAGACTCCCCATGTTAAAATGCCCATCTTTACAGCAGATTTTTTTTTTTTTAAAACCTGGTGCAAGTGGATTTGTCTATTCAGCTGATTTTCCCCTTTATGACTGTGAGAGAATTGTGTAAGAAATTATCAGTTTTAAACAATATTAAGCTTTAAAATTCTGGATAATTAAGGGCGTGGCAATTTGAGTGACAGGTAGATTGCTGCTGATGTCACCACCCTCAAGCTAGGTGGGCGTGGTTTCATCAACCAGTTCCCGCCTATTTGCACATTTTCAATTATCCGAGAGTGACGTGCGGTGATGCGATTCCAAGATGGTGATTGCCAACTCTGCCTACTTTGAGCTTCAAAAAGCTCTTCAGAAACCTACGGTTGACATCACAGACACTACGTTCGAAATCGCATACTGCTTAAGTAGGTACTACATTTAAAATTGAATGTACTACCTTGGGATGGGCGATTATATATCGAACGATATATTATGCGCATCTCGTCAATAAAGCCAGTTCTTTGATTAACGTTAAATTTCCATCACCTGTGTTCAAAAGGAACGCCAGCTTATGAACAGAGCCGTAGATCACTGAGAAGCTGCGCCATTGAATCACCCGCCAAACTCAATGCGCAGCTTCTCAGTGATCTACGGCACCTTTTGAACACAGGTGACGGGAGTTTTCCCGCTAATCAAAGAACCGGCTTTACTGACGAGATGCGCATAATTTATCGTACGATATATATCGCCCAGCCCTAGTACTACCTGACCGTTAAAAAGTACGTTCTACATAGTATGAATGTGGGTAGTATGAATGGAATTCGGACGGACTACATCCGCCATATTGATGTTGTCACGTGTCATGCGTCGTCACAACAGCGCAGAAATGTAAACTTTCAATAATTCATCTGTTTATTTAGATTGTGTTAAACAAGTGTAATTTAATCACAATATGAATCGAATATGACGCCTCCTCACCCGGAGCATCATGGGATAGGAAAGTGTCCATGATATGCTTACTATAGAATTTGGGGCGGTCATCCAGGTATTTCTCGCATCGCATATTGTTTTTCGTGTACTATATAGTAGGGAAGTAAGCGATTTCGGACGCAGCATATGATTTATACCAAGTACCAGGTGTAGTTCTGTAGCTCCTCTGTCAAACCAGATTCTGATTGGTTGCTGCTGGACAATGAATCGCATTAGCATCTCTTTATAAGTGGTGCATAATTGATTAGCATAATCGTTTTTTAGGAACATGCTTTCCTAGATTCTTTGTCAAAGCATAGTGGTAAAAGAACTCTAGGGAACTAAGTGGTTACTCTCCACGAGTTGAATGTGCATCCCCGTTAATTCCTAGCAACGTTGATCTTACTTTTCCCAGTTTATCACATTTTGTTTTTTCAAAGTTCAACAAAGTCATTGAGAAAGATGTTTTGGGTGTCAATATTTTCAACATTCGCACAGTGGAAAGATGTGCCTCTTAATACTTTATTGCATACCTATGATGTCCAATTTACTTCTATTTTTAATTTAGCAATTCACTATTGACATTCAGTGACCAACAACTTATTTTATTATTGCAATGGTGGGTTTGGCTTATTTATTAATAAGGACTTATTTCCACATTATGTTCGTTATGACTGAAACACTTTTACCTTTAGTGCATGGTTTGTAAAATAATGCATTTTGGTGTTTGCATCACATAAGTATGGTTTTCCTATGTGGTAAACTTGCTTGATAGCTCACCTGGAACAGCACTGCACATGGGTATGAGTTCAGTATAAACAGAAGTCTAATGCAAGAAGAGCACAGAGTTGCACAAAAAGGCAAAAATGGCATGGCTGTTTTAGCAAATGTGTTTGTCACACTTTTGTTAACATCTTTTTAGGGCGTGGTTTTATGTAGGTGGTGCATTATACTCAAATGGCTTGTAACATTAACAACTGTTTTAGATAAAACTAAATGGGCTTTTCACTTTGTTTACTGCTTTATGTCAGTGTATAATTTAGTCTGGACTTATGACTATTATTATTATTTTGTTGTTGTTGTTTTTTTTTTTTACCTATGAATTTATTCTTAGGTCAAGTGCTCTACCTCGAGACACTCTTAAAGTTCTTCAGCATCATATCTCTTTTTTTTTTTTTCTTGAAACAGGCAGACAGGGTAGAATTAAAGTTCAATCCTCTTCGTCTGCCTTGGACAGTGTCTTTTCATCATCTGGCACAGTGGGTGTTCACTTAATCAGAGTGGAGGGAAATGTCACTGAAGAATGTCAGTCTTCTGTAATGGGGTGGGCATGGCCTGAGTTCTGAGATGGGGGTGTGGCCTGAGGGGTCTGCTATTGGGTAGGTGTGGTCAGTGTCATGAAACAAGGTGGGCGTGTTCATCAGTTTGGTGGGTGTGGGTCTAGATTCCTAATATTAAACATCCTCACAGCTCACAACTGAATTGTTTATTCATGGAGAATGTGTTCATTTCCCTGTGCTTTTGAGAGGCATTGCAGGTCACCAGCAGTATGTGCTGATGGTTTAAGCAGTTAACACAGTTTCTCTTGAGAGAGAACTGAGAGTAAAGTGGAGTGATTATAAGCCTCAGCCCAGTACTTGATTTAGCTACAGGCACTTAGAAGTCTGACAGATATCTAAAACTGTGTCTAGGGACTCAGTGATACTAGTCGGCTAAAATGCAGATGAAATTTTAATAAACATCTCATGGTTTGTTGCTGGGATGCTCAGAAGGACTTAAAGTCCGCATAAACTGGAGGTTTGTGAACGATTTTGCTTCTGTATTGTGACACAAGTCCAAGAGAAACAGAAAATTGAATGTGAAACCTAGAGGGCGTCGCTGGTTTTTCTACTTTGAATTGATTGGATGTTGTAAAGTAAGCGTTTCGTTCAGAAATGAACTCTGACGGTTGGAGGGGAGTGGTTAAGGATGTTACGCTCACGCCCAAGCCGCCAAACTGACCTCATCAGAGAAGAACCGTTGTTTCAGAGGGAAGGAGGATTTCAAATTTGGACGAAAGCAAACAAATTGTTTTGCAGTGTCATTCCAAAGCCGTTATTCAGGAAGTAGTAGTTTCTACTACATGAGATAATGTTCATTTTGGAGTGAACTGTCTCTTTAAAAAAAAAAAAAAATGAAAGGGAGAAATGTTGCATGAAATGCAAGCGAGTGTATGAAGCTTCCATTAGCCTGAGCATTTAATTTGAAACATAAAGAGACTAATTTCAGTACTGACATTAAAAAGTTGTTAATGACTTTCCTCACCCTCATCCACAAACACACCATCTTGCATCATTTGTGTTGCTGTTATGCTCTTCTCATGATGTGGCTGGGTTTTGTAGAGCGTGCCAGTCCGCCAGGAGCATATCCACTTACCGAGTTCATCTCATTTCTGAGCGGATTCAGGTTTCAGAGTTCCAGATCCGAGAGCACATGAGTGATCAGTAACTCACGAGAGCTTTCTTATGCAAAGAACCTAGGGATGCTGGCAGTGAATCAGCTCCTGTCTCATGTGCGGTCATGTCCCCTCAGATGACATCACCTGCGGGAGTCGTGCATGCACACGCTCTGCTATGTTTGGCATTCTGCTCACACACACATGACCACGTATGTCAGAAAGATTAAAGGAAAAAAAGAACAGACCGCTGCAGAGAAATAACGGGCTAGGGTTCCCTGTTTGTTCTTCGCCACGCATTGTCTTTGTCTCCCTCTTTTTCCTCCTCTCGTGTCCCCCCCTTCTTCAGTCACACACTCTTTAGGTCAGTGTGTTAGACAGCCTGGCTTGCTGCCAGGAGCTGTTGGTGAGGTAAGGGCTCATAGATCTGCTCTTGCAGTCTGGAATGGGAAAAATAAACACAATAACCACAAAACAACTCCTCCACTCCTCTCGTTACTATGTCAGTTTTTTACTAACCTGAAGCTTTGCAGGCCATTTTGTTATTGCAGAGGATTTTTAAGTGGGGAATTCATGGAAATGGGATTAAAAAATAATTAAATATTATTATTATTATTATTATTATTTACATTTTTTGCTTGGGGTTCAGTTTCCCAGACTACTACTACTAAAAATAATAATTAATAATAATTAAATTTTATCCAACGCCAGTAATTATTGTTTTTAAGTTACAGCCAATAACAGATAAATTACTAATATTGACGTTTTTAAATTGAGTTAAATCTAAATGACAAAAAATTTTAATAACTCAATTTAAATGCTACAAACGAATTACACACTACAAACGAATACAATATGATAATAAAAAGGATGTGTGTGTGTTTATCTATCTCTATCTATCTCTATGTATCTGTCTATCTATATCTATTTATCTATAGACACATATACACTATTTTTTTTTTAATGTTTGCCAAAAAAACAGTTTTCAGTTCATCCAGGTTTATATAAATGCAAAAATGTACATAAAAATAATTCATAATTACCTGTAATACATTTTCTATAATGCGTTATGCACACAGAAATTTTTATTTTATTTAATTTTATTACAATGTTTTGTTTTGTTTTTTCCCCCCAATTTTACTTGTATAATTTGTCTCGTATTTAGCATATGACTTCTTTGCTTAGTGGCACCTGAAGTATGTGGAGTTCAAAAGTGAATGTTATGGCCATTTGCATGTTGATCTCTTAAGGGTTTTATTCAAAACAGGGTCAGAGAGGGTTTAAATGATCAGGTAAAACTAAATGAATGCAGTTATTGGTCTCAGAAACCTGTGGACTTCAGGGAACAAGAAATGCCAAGTGTAGAATGTGACCCATTTAATGCACACTCAAGCTTACATGGCAAATGGCTTTCTCTAATGCTCCTCTAAAATTGTTTGGAGCCCAGCGTGTAGATGAACCGTAAAAGCTGGCCATGATTGCAGACGCATTATCTGATGTGTGCTTTGGATTTGGACTGCCAGCATCGCACATCACTGTGACTGTGAGTTTCCTTATAAAGACACAAGACAGCGGTTGCATGGGGCCGCCTCTTGTTTCTGAGAGGGCGCAGCTTGTGGTTTATTAGGCGCAGCTATCTGGTTTCCGTCACTGCAGGGAGGCCTGGGAGATGGAAGGGCCTGCTGTCTAATCACGACCAGCAAGAGCTTCCTGGCACCCCTCGTCCACGTCAAAAAAACGTGCAATGCAACTTCTCCTGTCATGCTCAGATGAAGCCCTTAAATCGACCTCAGACCAGCTGCTGCTTTCCCCGCCCTCTTGTTGACTGAGTGTGTATGTGTGTGTGTGTGTGTTTAGTTTCTTACGCCAAACCACTACCTTCTTTTTCTTCTCCTGCATGTGGCCGTCAGGAGTGTAAGAACAAATCTCACATCTGGTAACCCCATGCTTTTGGTTAGGGGCTTAAAGAAGGGGCCTGAAATGAAATGTGCAAGTTTCTCAGCACAAAAATGAAAAGGTACACGTCGCGTTATCATCTTGAGTGTAGTCTCACTAAACAATCTTCTTCTTTTGGGTGTGTTTGTGTGCCAAGGGAAGTTCGAGTTGACCCACATGATGTTTACTGTGGAATGCATTAATTTACTTTGACGTTACACCAGTTTTGCTCTTCTGTTATTTCTAAAAAAAAAAAAAAATTAGTAAGGACACACCGGAGCAACAGGTCAGTGCCAAACACATCTTATGAAGGTGGGCTTTTTTTTATTTAACTAAATTTATTAATGCAGATTTTTACATTTTTAAAAATGCATTTCGGTAAACATTATTTATTTTTAAATATTTACTTTGATATTGTGAGGAAGGAGCAGAATAAGTTTTACTTAAATAAATTCAGGCTATACAATCCGCACTCAGTTTTACTGTGTGCTATCTTTAATCCATTAACCCTAAACAAAAATGAACGAATCATTATTTTAATCGATTGATGGCTCTAATTAGTGCACATGACATTTAAAATAATGCATCTTCGCTGTGTTACTTTTTTTCTTTTTGAATAATTTATACAGTAATCATTAGTGATTGTCTTCATCTCTCCAAGAATGCAAGGACCTCTGCAGCCTTATGGTAGAGTTGTTCTACTAATAGGTACTCCGCGTTACTGTCAGTGCCTAGACTTGTTAGTGGTGAGCATTGGCTTGCTGATGACTGCATGTAAGTCAGCTGTGGCAGCACTTCAGTCTTTAGTCTCTATGTAGGGTGAGTGTACAACATCTTCTCTCTAGAGAGCGTGTAGAGACATGAACATCCCTAGAGCGAATGATATTCTTTTATTTGCTTATCTGTGCAGTTATAACCCTATGAAATCTGTAAAAGGAAGGAATACTGCTGTCTGGGGCACTAAAAATGGTTATACATTTTTTGGGAGGTGTGATTATAATTATGCTTAAAAATATGATGTCTGTTATGTTCCCATTTTTTGTTCTGGTAGTGGACTTAATCCGCAAACTGGAGAGCGTTTGCAATTTGCCACATTTTAAAAGTAGTGATGTAATAGAATTAGCAGCATAGGCCTATCTTTTCTTTCATGCTGTGAGTAAAACGGTTCTATCCGGCGGCTATTGATTGGTTGGAGGCAGATATTAATGCAAGCTTGTAGCTGATTGTAAGAAAGGGGTGGAATTTAAGCTGACTAAATGAATGGAGAAGTCTGTCGTGGGAGATCGAGTGAAGGCATTTTGATTTAAATCAGGAAATGTAATTATTTTTGATTACAAGCTGAAAAAAAGAGCTGATGTTTTTAATGCGCACGCTTTAGTGCATCAAAACAATCCTGACAGTTGCAAATGGTGCTGGAGTTCATTTCTACGTTACATTCATGTGAAGGGTGACTTTACTGACAGTTCATTTACACTTAGAATGACCTCATAATGCCGAATTGAATGGTTTAAACCAACAATGGTGCTCTTTTTATCTGTCTCTATTTTTACTCTCCCGGGCGCTTATTCTAGAGAGGAACTTATATTTTTATCCGTTCTCCCAACTGGAGTTGCATACTTTAGTTATAGAAATGTTTCACAGCCTAGTCGTTTCCAGTTCAAACACTTGCATTGATGTTATTTCTGGTGTGACGGAAAAACAGCCAGTACATTCTCAAGCTTTCAGAGCTTCCTCAGGCCAGAAACGGCAACGCCCAGGCTCACGTTTGGAGGGGGTCCCCCCGGGGGGCTCACTGCGCCTCTCTCTGAATCGCTGCTTGTGGAGTCCCAGCCCGGGACAAAAGAGATGCGCCCCTGCTCTACATTCCGATGTGGAATTACACTGAGGCACAATTCCATTCCCTCTGGTCTTCCTCTTTGGGTTAAGGGAGCGTTTGATACAAGATAGCGGCTCGGCAGAGCGGCCTGTGTAAACAAGCGCATTCCACATGCATCGGAGAGGAGAGAGAAATGCAGCTTCTCAGACATTGTTCCGCCCTGCCTCCTGGCCTGCTTTGATTTAACTCTGCAGCAGGAAGTGCTCGCGTTGCACTGGTTTGGAGAGTGACTATAATCAGCTGAATCTGGACTCTGTCTTGTTAACTGTCAGTCTGTGCAGTTGTAAAGAGCTCACTCTGTTCTCCAGGAACGGGATTTGTGCAGTAGGCATCATTAGCTTGTTTATCTGCGCTTTGTGTGAATGCTGTGACTTTCTTGTGTGGGAGGTTTCAACCGCGTGGCCGATCAGAAACACATTTCATAATGAAGTGCAGATAGTGTGCTAATAGCTCGTTATCGCAGATGTTTCGAAGTTTGAAGGAGATGATCTAGCTAAGTGGGTTTTTTTTAAAATTCTGCTTCTTTTGAAGAAGCTAAAAAGTAGCTTTTGTGAATTTCACAGTCACCCTTGAGGTCATGGATCTTATTAAAACCGGCATGTTCTCTAAAATATAATGTCCTCATATTGCTGCTGTTGCAACTATGTAATATGAATCTCTATTGAAATTTTTATTATATCTCAGAATTTATGTACACTGCTTTTCAAAGGTTATTTCAAATGTCTCTTGAGCACCAAATCAGCACATTAGAATATTTCTGAAGGATTATACGAATCTGAAATGTGCAGTTATTGGTGATGTTTACTTGTATATCAGGAACAAAATCTTTTTGAAATATATATATCATACATATTTTATACGTATTGCCCAGCATACGTTGGGCAATAAATTAGGCGTTTATTATTGCCAGTATGTCTTGTTCTCATACAGTGGCCTCCCTCATCTGTGTGTACTGCATCAATTAATCACACTTAAGCTGATAGGATTCATTGCTCTGTGGTTCAGGTTCATTTGGGTTAATGTGTGTGAGATTTTATTTGCCTATAATGGATTATTCTCCCATCAGAGATGTGCGTTTCGACATTAACCATGTTCACAAATGCCATCTGAGTAATGACGGAGCAATGACCTCCGACCCCAAATCATCTTGTGGCCAGAAATCATTGAATTTTGATGGAGAAAGCCCCATGAGAACTGACTTATTGCAGGTAAAAGCAGAATACTAGACCTTGCGTCACCTGGAAAACATTCACTTCTGTGAAGTGCTTATTTTATGGTAATTTAACATCAGATCCAGTCAAACTATCTCTCCATGACTCGGTATGTATCTTTTGGTAGATAGTTTCTCCATAGCTGAACACACATGATGGTATTAGAAATCTGAAGCAGCGCACTGCATGTGTCTGAACACGCAGGGAATGATTTTGCCTGATTCCGTGCTCATTTTTGTGACTTCCAGCATAGTTTGTTCAGTCATCTACTGGTGTCCGCAAACAATGAATTGTTGGTGCCTTAATCCTGTTAGAATGTTTGGAGTAATTCCCAGTCATCAGAAAGATTATCCAAGAACGCAGTATGGGAAGTGGCTGGGCGTTTGCACTGATAGCAATTTGCATCAATAAAGCAAATGCAAGTCATTCAGTTCCGGTGAGGGTTCTCCAGAAAAGATGCAGTTTAAGCTGAATGTACTACACTAGACATTTTACAACTAACACTGCCTTGTCATAAACAAAATACGCAATACAAAATATATGCATGACCCATTTAAAAACTAATACTAGCAACAAAAAGTATCGGCATTGGCATTTAATGCACATGCTGAACGGGTTAAATTATCCTCCTTCCTTGACTTTTTCTGAGTCATAGATTAGTCTTGTGCCTGTCAGAGATCTTCTGGTCTCTGATTTATGGATACTTTGTGTTCCTCCTCCTCTTCTTCTCTCTGGCTCGGGGGAATCATGCCAGGATCTCTGTGGCCTGATCGTTCCTCACTGAGAAATGACAAATGATGGGTGAGAGGTTGAGGTGAGTCCTGGGAATGGGCTGAAGGGGCGCAGGTCATTGAAACTCCCCTGAACCCCAAAGCGTTGAACCATATGCTTCTGTCTGAATAAGCAGAGTGCAATATCTCACTCTGACACCAGGCTCGACCCATGTACCATTTAGGTCTAAAGTGCTCGGTTGATGTCGCATCCCGATATCCATTTTAAAAGCACCAGCGGGGACCGTGGAGGTCATGACCGCTGTCCTCGCAGAACCACAAATCAGAGAATGGCCTTTTTAGGCAATAGTCACAACGTTGGGTTCTTCCCTTTTAATGGGGAAGGTAGAAGGCAAGTCATTTACTTGATTCTGTTCATCTTTTGCCTTTCACATTGGATCGTGCTGCATTTAGAGTCATAATGCAAACCAAAGGTGTTCTGAGAGTCTGTATGGCCCTGGACTTGTCATGTGAAGGCGGTTTGTAAAACTTCTTCATCGTCCCGAAACAAACTCTCTGAAAGTATGTGAATGCAAATGATTTATGCTCAGTTAAAAAAGCTGATATTAGAAACAAGAAAAAAGCTTTATTAAAAGGAGGACATCTTTTGAAAACTAAATAATTGGCACAATGACGCCAATAGCTTTTTAGGCAGCACTCCGACATATGTGGTCCCTGGTGCCCCAATCTTGTCCCTCTCCCACTTTGCTTCCTGTCAACAAACTGTCCTATCGTAATAAAAACAAAAGTGGCAATCAATTAATTGCTATATATTTATATATATAAAATATCCATCTATGACATTTTTATATTGAAAATACATGAGAGTGGTCTAAATATGTTTTAAGACTTGTTTGAAGAAAAAAATGACAATTATTACCATTTAAAATATTTTTCAGGTTTATTCTATATTTAAACTGTAACTTATTCCTGTAATGCTAACGGAATTTTTTTTGTACTGCGTAATATTTCTGATATTTCTAAAGGAGACATTATATATTTTCTTAGCTAAATGAAAATAAACAATTTAAGATTTTAAGACCACTATCGAGTTCTTTAGAAATAAATGCCTGATCCCAAAATTTTGGATCTGCTATTTTTCCAAATAATGTGTGTAGACATATAATTTTGGGTCAAACAAAAACACTTATTTTTTTACTTGATGGTTATACCATGTGACATTTTCAAGTCGATAAATTTGTTCATTTTTAATTAATTGTTCATTCATTCAATTTAAAAGTCTTGTTTACAATAGTATTTTACATGTTTAAACCCATGTAAAACAATATGAATACAAAAAATGCATTTCTAATAACATGGGCATTCATATTTGTCAGTGACCCTATTACGGGCAACAGGACCACAAGCCTGCATTGTGTGGCTCCAATATTGACAATAATTAATTAAAACTTGCTTAAAGATTCTTAATATTTCTATCCTTAAAGTGTGATCACACCAATGTATTCCCTTCTTTAAAAGCCTGTAAACTTAAATGAGATTGGTTTTTGTGTAGTGAAGTGGAGATAATTTGTTAATTGGAAACATTTCGTGGCTGTGGAGTGTACCTGCGCTGCTGCCAACACCCCCTCTTTCTTTTTTGGCACTGTACTGTCACTTTCTCCTTCCTTTTCTTATCAGTGGCTTTCAAAAGCATGTGTTACATGACGTTATGTGCCACTTCTTTCTGCCTGATGACTGTGATTTCTAGGGCACTGTGGAGGCAGTGCCATCGCACCTGGGATGAAGCAGCTGTGTTAATTTTAACAGCTGGGTCTGGACCCACCCGGCTTTCATCAAATGGCCGTTCTCGTAACCCTTTACGAGAGCGGACGAGAGGGTTAATAGCTCCGGATGGCACAGAAGGGGGTCTCTTTATGTTCACGTGCAACTTGGCAGCGGAGATGCCTCTCGTGTATCTCTTGCTCTCGGTGGGGATTCACTTTGACTAATTGCTACCTCTGAACCCAAAAGAAACGTGGAGGAGTCAGACGAAAATGGAACAGCGGTACTGATATAAATGGACTAACCTGAGCCACTGATGAAGGGGCGATGAGAAAGAAAGAGAACCGGGATGATATTGATTCAGGATCAGAGTTGATGGTGTTTTCAGGGTGTTATTAGGCTTAGCTTAAGCGTTAATGCTATTGCTAAGCCCTGCTGTTTTGCGTGGCCTGTCACAATGAACCTAAGATATACCGATACCTCATCTCCACCCGGTCCCAAACTGTGGCGATTTCCAGGCCTGTGCAGTGAGTCACCGTGTGTGTTTGCATGTCTGCTTCCTTACACTGTTATACAAAGGATGCTGCAGCACTCCACATTGTGTAACAAATGTCAGGCGATGCTTTTCACAAATGGAAATCTGTTTAGCAACATCATGAGACATTGCAATGCAGCTTTGAATATTTCGCACTTCTTTTGAATATCTGTAACGTCATGTTCCTAACAAGGTGCAACATTACACATTTCATACTACACCGATAGTGAAATACCGCTATAGCAACAAAGTCACAGGAGCTTGGAACATATTTGATGATTGATATACAGCTATGTAGGCAGGGATTTGGACCAATGGGATTTCCCAGTAGGAGGGGTTTAATAAAGGAGCATATATAATAATAAGAATAATAATAATAATTATAAATCAGCCCCAAATCTACATAATTAAATGATTTCTGAATTTATATTTTCATGATTTTGAGGTGGAGTAGTAACCCTTTAAGTATTAAATGTTTGCATATCACTCACTTTACAATATTTGATTACGTTTCAGTGCAGCCGAAGAAAATAATGAGAAATGTAGTTTGGTTGCAGCTAAAAGACTACATTTTCTAGCATGCTTTATGGCTGTCCTTCATCAACAAAACGCAAACTTCTTAGCAAAACTCTGCACTGAATATACTTTGCTTAACATACCATGGCATGCTTGTGCCGTGATACTTAGTCAAGCCCAGACTTTCAGTTTTTCCGCTGGTAATTTGTTGTGTGCTCTCATGTAGTAAATACGATCATCCCAACATGACATCAGGGCAGCAGTAGTCTTGTAGCTAGTCGTTTGTTGTGACAGCATAGCTTCTCGTTAAACTCTGATTTAACCGTTAGTTCTGTTGAAACGGTGTCTTGGTGTCAAAAGTGAGATTGTCGTTTTAACACTGTTGTATCACTGTGCGCCAACGGCAAACGCTTCCCTCTCTCCAGTCGTCTGCCAGAGCCCGAACTCATGAGCGTCACAGACATTACAGCTGGCTAACGCAGACTTTTTCCAGCGCTCACATGCCGGAATGAATTTGGCTGAGATGGAGAAGTCTTTGAGGTTTGAAATGCGAGACCTCAGACCATCTATCCCCCCCCCCATCCCCAACGCTTGTTCGGCTTCACATTCACGACCATCTCTGCTGCTTCGCTCTCAAAATGACGCTTACTGTCTGCTCCTCGCAGCCCAGGAAAGATGTTTCATTCACGCTGCCTCCCGGTGTCTATTGCCTGTCAGTTTGTGTTTACACCTAAGCCTGCCTCTGGGCGAAAGATGCCACCATCTTTCGAGTGGAGATAAACTTGTTCTTCTTGTTGGTTAGTCATTTTTGGATTGGATAATCTGCTCCATTTACTCCTTGACCTTTGCACTTCCTACAGGATTTAGCGTTTGATGTCTGTCTTATGTTTTTCATGTGACTTCATACTGAACGCCTGAGCAAATGATACGCTGTCATGTGAGTCTGACATGTGAAAGGATAGTACACTGAAAAAGTCTGTCAATATTTACTCTTAAATTCAAATGCTCACGATTTTTTAAAAGCAGATTCACACACACACATGTATATTGCTGATTATTTTTGCTGTCTTCTAACACTCACTTAAACATAGTCTTTGAAACACGTTATTTTTAGTTTATTTAGAGGAAATAGTGAAATATTATGTAATTTTTAGATTGGCCGTTTATCTGTTTATCAGACATAACATGAAAACCTCTATCAGATCATTAAATATTTCCCTGATATTTTTGTATTTGTGCATTGCGATTGTTTGTTCCTCAATATATCTATTTTTATTTATATTATTATTATTTATTTTATTTTATTTATTTTTTTGTATATGCAAGTTATATGGATTACTGTAATGAAAAACTAATTCTATTTATAGCATGTATGTAAAATAGATTTTATTCTGTTCCATGGAAATTATGACAGCACACGGGTTTGGGACAGCAGGAGTATATAATAATGACCAAATTTTCATTGTAGTCATATTTTTTAGAAGCTATTCCTTTAAGAAGAACATCTGTAAAGGCCACAAGACCTAAATTTAAAATTTCACTCTCTTCTTCCATTTAACACTTTTTTTTCCCCTCCTGTTGTGCACTTCACAACCTTTCAGATGGACTGTGCTGCTCTGGTTTATAAAGCTCTTGTGCTCTGCTGCCAGTAGGTTTGTGCGCCAGCTTTAGAGGAAGGCTAACAGCAGCATGTTGTAACGCTGATACAGCCCTTTCCAGCACAGTCTCCAGTGATTAGCTGAATCTGGCCCTGACGGACAGCCGACAAGTTCAGAGCAAGACTGTTGATTTGATCCATTGCACATTTCAGTCTCCCTTACCTTAGCACTCAAAAGCATCGCTCAAATAGGCTGTTAGATGCTGATCTGTAGGACGGCCGTGAACTGGCTTCTCAATTTGCCTTATCCTTCTTAGTGCTTTAGCAGACCTTTTACTTGTCAACACGCCATTTAACAACATACAAGGTTATCTTAAACCAAAACGACAATCACTTTTTGCAAAGATGTGAGGTGAAGTAAGAAGTACGCAGTAACTAGCATGTAACTTTGTAGGTCATAAACACAGCATAGCAGAGATATTGTCTGCGTACGCTGTATTTTGCCTGAGGCACAGGCAGCTAGTTTTCTGTGTTTACAGCATTTTGCAGATTATTTCAGAGATCCAAATGCGTTGCTTGGTTTGCAAAAGCTAATTGGGCTCAATTAAAAATACTTCTCTAGATGACCAACCTTTTGCATTCCCGCTCTTCAGTGTACACCGAAAGGGCATTATTTGCTAGAGCTGCATTTCAAATAATACTGTAATTGTACTGTTAACAATTATCTTATAACAGTTGTTGTTGTTTTTTTTGACAATTCTGTCCTTCTGTCATAATGTTGGTTATATACACAGTGCAAGCTTCAGAATACAGTATGACATGCTGCTTTCCAGCTTAATATTTGTGTTCCTTGTGTTGGTTGACCCATATCTTTTTTTAATTTAAGTGGTGCCATGTATTTATTGGGAGTTTTTTCTCTTTATCAGGCTTGTGTGTAAATCTAAACAGAAGGCTAAGCTTATCCTCAAAGGCCTTCTTAATGGCTTTAAGTAGCTGAACACCGTATTCGAGGGTCTTAGAGGCAGAATCCACTCACAAGTGAATCACTTTCACTGTGGTGCTGCTGAGTCTCTCTCAACCTCTTGACCTTTTTTTGAGGACAACCTGAGGCTAAGCAAACAGAGGCTGCTCAGCCGTTAACCCGAGTACTGCTCTTCCTCCACTGTCCGTGTGTGTAATACAGTCAGACAGGAAAGGAACAGTTTGCCAAAACATAGGTGGAAGGATTGTTGGGACTGTAAGACCTCTCTCTGTTCCTCATTCAGGCTCTCGCTTATGATATTGAGTGGCTTTTGACTGTGGCTGACAGGTACCCAAATGATAAGTGGCTTCACCGGGCCTCACTTTCTTCTGTTCTGCTGCTGATATCTCTGTATCCGTCAATAAGTCAAAAAAAACCCTGCCATTTTTACTTTTAAATTAGATAACCTTTTGGAAGTTCTTAGAAGCGGTGTGGGTCAGGGCCAGTTCAGTTAGTCTCCATAATCTGAACATAATCCTCTATTAAATAAGTTGTTTTGAAGATTAACTTAAAATGGGATGGGTGTTAGGCAAAGAAAATCTAGTATTTGCATATACCTATTATATATTATTTTAATAGGCTTTTGTCCTTCTTTTGAACACATTGAATTTTAACCGACCGTTTTATATTATGCACATAATTTGTGTTTTAATGGGACTTGTTGCATAGACAGAAGAGGATTAAAGATGACTGATTATGGATTTTGAATGACATTTGGATGAGTACCCCTAAATGAGTTTGTTTGTCCTAAAACCAGGTCTCATCTTAAGTGTGTGTAGGCGGCCCACTTAAACGCACTTAACTTGGGTGTAAACATAACACACAGAGAAACACTGTCAGAGCACAGGAATTAACACATTTACCTATGGCTTTGGACTTCCTCACACTTACAGACTCTCACATGTTGGTATATGCACTTGTCTAAATAGCCTAAAGGCCTCCTGTTGTGTTTTTTTAGTTAAGATAAGTGTAATGTTGTAATCCTAACCTTTAAAAAAAAACCTTAAGCACTTTAAAAGTTGTCACCAAAACAGTAATTTCTTCTATTGTGTTGTCAAAAGTTTATCTAGGTTATTAGCATGCTGAAACTCCAGACCTTAGTCATTCTTAAGAGGAAGATCCGAAGTGCCTGCTCACAGTGTTTTGGATTCTTCATCACCGCGAAAATCCTCTTACACAGCGTCATGGGATCTTGCTTGGTTAATTACTAGAGGGGAAGCTTTGTAGGAGAGAGATCGCTTGTGCAGCGCAATGTGCCTGTTAATTTCTCAATGAGGTGTAGAGCAGACGACGTGTTAAAAAAACACTCAAATTTTGTGGAGATTCCCTATCGAGCAGATTTAGGGTTTCGGACTGAAACGTATTTGATTTGTGTTGGTCAGAGGTCAGGGAGAGGCTCACGTCGCATGTCTTTCGCTTAGTCACACATACAGCAGATTGAAGTGACTCGTTTGTTTCAATCCTGTGTCTTCCTCTGAGTCTTGAAGATATTTTGAGCTGAGCTTGTCATCGCTTGGCTTTTATAGCCCTGTAGAGGCGTGGTGTGTCAAAAGAGCATCGTTTGAGAAATCAAGTGCCATTTCCTGTCATAATCCACCCTTTAAGGCGCACCGCACTCTTGCTTAAATATGACCATCGAAAATTTCTCATCTACACACCCTGGACTCCCACAGTCATTGTGACACCAACCACATGCCTCGGCAGCCCAGCCCACAATGTTTGTGTGATGTTCTGAGATACAGCGTTACCACTGTTTCCTGAGTATTACAGTTTATGACTGTCATTGCTCGAGGTAAAGGTCATCCGAATGATAGCAGGCCATTAGGTTTTTTCCCCCTTTCTTATCTGCTCAAGCACTATTCTTTACTAATAACCCATCAAGACTAACAAAATTGATAATCCATATTGACCAAGTCTTCAGAAACCCCGTTCTCAACCAGAATGATATCTGTAATGATAATATATAATAATTTTCTATGCATAATAATGTTCACACAAAGCACACCTATTACCGATCCAGAAAGTCCTTGAATGCTGCAATAAAGATGATTTCACAGTGATGTCTCCTTCCCACAAACCCAGATTCCCCTGCTTCTGTGATGTAAGCCTGTAAATCCCTGGTGCCTGAGGGCTTCATTGACAACCAAAAGCATATGTGGAATGCATATGTGAAGACTTTTCCCTGACAAAATGTGCATTTCTGTTCCAAATAAACTAAGTCTTATTAAGATGTATATAGATGCAGTCAATTGGCCTCCAACAACTGCTGTTGTTTTTGCTACTTCTAGGTTTTGTTGGTCTTATTTCAGCTACCAACTGGGATTCACTAACGGTGTATTTGAACCATATGTGAAGAAGGATTAGGTCTTCAGAGGATACATTCACCTTAATATTAGCTTTCGCACATCTGTGCTGAATACACTCTCGACTGACACTCTATATATGCCATTTGATAGAGAGGGTCTTATTCTGTCACCCTCACATTTCTCCCTCATTTTATGTTTTCCACCCAATTCTTCTCTCCCTCCTGCTCCATCTCCCATTGCCTCTGTACTTTGCCAATGTAAATGGAAAGCAGAGCGTTTGATGACAGCGGAGGATTTGTTCTTCTGCACTGAGCTGCTGGCACTGATCTGCTGCTGAGAGGGAGTGCAGTGGGCTGGGGGCAGTTCTCAGTCTTAGATACCCTCGTGTCTATTGCATTAGATGTGAGTAAATGGTAATCTCTTCTATCGGAGCGTGGTTTCACAGTCAGCCTGGCTCCAGATTCAGCCGTCATGCCCACTAAAACCCAGCGTGTTGGATCTGATATGGGCCTCCTGTTTTCCCCTGTAAACTCATTGCTCTGTGGTCTCAAGCCTGGGTGGAATGAAGGAAATGGACGGGACAGATGTTTGTATTTTTAACACATATTTATTTGCTCACATATTTGAGCTGAATCTTGATGGTTGACCGTTCATCCAACTACTGACTAGTTAATTTAGTGAGCTTTTTTTATGTATATAATATACATACTGTACATACATATTTCAAACTGTTGGGATGGGGTGAACTCCAAAACACAGATTTGATTTTGTGGGCTGTTTCGGACTAAATTGATGTAATGGGACTTAATGTAATGAAAGTACACAATTTGGTGCTTTCTCACGGATGCCACAAGTGGCTATATATAGTGACTTTCTTAAGTCCATTTTTTTTTTTTTTTTTTTTTTTTTTCAGATGAAGAGTATATTTTTCTGGTTCAAACTTGTTAGAAACTGGTTAACGGCTAGCTATGCAAATAATAATACAGCTGGTTTAAAGCTGGAGTGTGTGTTGCAGCACTAGCATCAACAAAACGAATTGCCAAAAAAAAGTTTTCAAAATAATCTTATCATTGGTTGGTCACACAGATAACTCCGCCCCCAAAGCAGTGCAATTGGTTGTTGCTAGGTCTGGCAGGTCAGGAATTTCAAACAAACAAGCACTGCTTTTGGGGAATCAACCAATGAATTTGGTTTGTTACCAGCCCAAAGTATGTGTTCATATAAAGTTTTTGCAGAGTACACTTGCACTGCATTGGCTATGCATTCAGAACTTTTTATGCATGCAAAGTGTTTTTCTGACCCAAGCCACTGCACGTTCATACACTGCGTCTGTGAGTAATTTTATTACTCTAAGTGTTACATGAGGAGTAAAAGAGAGACAGAAAGACCCAAGAGACAGGGTGTGGAGCAGTTCACATCTGTCTATGTATGTGTGTGCATGATGTGTTTCGTTTATCTGAGATCTATGTGAACCCCACCGCACAGCTCTTGTTCCACTCTCTTCCTGCAAAGAAGGAAATGGCATGAGTGCACAGCTACATGACCTCAAACCAAACACCATCGTGGGCACCCTTACGTGTCAATGCCTGAAGATCTTTGAGGTGCAGGAGCTGAAGTTGACACACAATTGTGATGTCAAAGGAAACTTTACATACTAATTAATGCGTGGGCAGGAGTCTTGCGGGTGCAGTTCAAATTAGATACTCAGCTTTATAGCAATTTCACGCTGGCGGCCTTCTGATAGCTCTGAACTTGAGGGCTGACCACAGGTCTAAATCCCTTTTGTTGCTTGATTGACTACGGCTCTCAGCTTCGGGTTATGCATTGAAGTGTTACGGTGTACTTTTCATGAACTTTTTGTGTTCAAAGTTTAATAGAAAGTCAACTGAATAAAACAGTATTGATTTTTTTCTTTGAGTAGCTTAGCTACTTGTTTGACGTTCTGGAGATTTACAGTGTTTTTTACTCTCGTTTTTTCTACAGGTAGTTAACGGACACACTGCACAATGCGTGAATACAAGTTAGTAGTCCTCGGATCAGGAGGTGTCGGCAAGTCTGCGCTGGTAAGTGGCTGCCAAACATCCCTGCCTCCTTTCTTTATCTCTTTTTCATGCTGTCTTCTTTTCTACATAAACACATTTTTCATGTGCATAAGCGTTTTTACAGTCTAGTTCTAGATCACAAATATTATAAGTGGTGCTTCTGAGGTTCAGTGCAGGGTTGTTGCAGTATTAAAGGGATAGTTCACCCAAAAATTGAAACCTTTGTCATTAAATACTCATCTTCATATAAAAATGTAGATATTTTCGCTGAGAGCTTTCAGACTTTGCATAGACCGCAAAGCAACTGAGACATTCAAGACCCAAAAGGTAGTAAGGACATCGTTAAAATAGTCCCATTAGTGGTTCAAATGAAATTTGTATGTATATATATTTAAAAATATATATTTTTAAAAAGCAATTTCTTTTCTTCCGTACCAGATTTTGACTCATGTTCTTGAGAGTACCACGTAATGTTAATATTAACGTGAAGTATTTTTGTCAAGATAAATCTAGATTTAGACATTTGAAGAAAAACTCACCTGACAATTCTGTAATCATTCCAAATAGAATAACTTTATATTAAAGTTCATAAAAATCAAAAACAAAATCTCTACAGAAAGAAAGTCATATAATTTTGGAATTTTTACATCCCTTTAAACATTATGAATTTGACTTGCCCCTTGCATGTCCATTTTAGGAAGCCCCCTCAACATATATAACAAAATACATCCTGTTTCTGAGATTAAAAAAAACATGCATCGTCTAACTGTAGAGAAACTGGTTTCCCCATCTGAAGAGCTTCTGCTCTGCTCCTTCTATCCATGTAGCGTCTCTGGAGAACATCTGTCCCCAATCAGGTCGATAAAGGTTGTGAGAACCAAACTGGCCTGTGGTCGGTTGCGGTGCCCTTTCTAAACCACTCAAACATCACATAGCTGATTCACGGATACAGTCAAATGAGGGCCTCAGTGCATTGGCATTTGCTATTCAGTCAGCACAATATATATCAGAATGGTTTTGCGAAACCACAAGTAGTGCGGCAGCTCTTCTTCTAAAACTCAGTGGGTCAGAACGACAAAACCCTGTGGAAAATGTTTGCTGCATGCCATTAGCTTTAAATTTCCACATTTACCCTGAAGTTTAAAAACGGGGCAGTTTCCTCGTGAATTATCTCTTATCACTGAGGTCGCCGCTTGCTTCCTTAGGTCGTTAGCACGCTAGTACTTCGCATGTAATACCGTGCGTCCCGCTGACACCACTTTGACCTAGTTTGTTCCATTTCAGTGAACTCAAATGGCTCACCCATTGGAGAGCAGCCACAATGGCCCGACCCACTCACCTCAGGGCTCAACAAAGCACCCATTGGCTGTATGTGTGCCACTGGGTGTGAGAACCGTCCGCCTCCATCCTCTTCCCTCTCAGCGTAGACCCCTTTCAGCGTAAAGCACATAGACTTTTATTGTCCATTAACTCTAATTGGAGCACTATGGATAGGTCTGGATGAAATGGCCATGCAGAGTTAATCGTGTTGTAAATGCATTCACATTAAGCTCCTGTCCCGCTCCGTGCAGACAGGGAGAATGAGACGGGTCTGTAAAATCAGATCATTAGTGCATGGGGTCAGCCTGGTGTCCTGTAATGGAGCTGTATAGACTGTAACAATGGCTACCCACTTTATAGACCGTTTCATCGGGCGCATGCGCCTGGACCGAAGTTAGTTTCCGGTCTGGTAAGGGTCGCGGGCTACAAACTAGGGATGCACATTTTAACAGTTTCACCATTAACCGACCGATTTGAAGCTTACCCGATTAATACAATCAGTTAAACGGTTTAAAAGGAGTTTAACATTTTTGGGGAAACTTTGATGCAATTTATATTTATATAAATATAAAGTTTAAAAGAAAACCATTTATTTGAAATGGGAATATTTTGTAACATTGCAAATAACTTTCAGATTAACCCATGCTTCCTAAATAAGTGTAAATGAAACATTTAAATCTAAATTTAAATGTAAAAATTTTTTTTTTGCATTTTCGAATTTCAATCAACATTTTACTTCTACAACAATACTTTGCTGACTTGAAAAAGCCCAGCCATTAGTAAGATTTAGCTCACACTTGTGCGTATGGCTTAATTTACACAGTAACAGCACTAGAAGAAACCACACTGTGGTCAGTTGTTGGTAACTATATGGGAAGTAGTAGGGTTGACATGTGGCCCGATAGCATGGATTCGTCATGATTTTTGTGTGATCTGGTTCAAAGATTGCTCCTGAGTTTGTGTGTTCATGCTTATACTGCACCCTTGACTACAGCAATTAAAATAAAACGAGTGGGGCTGTTCTCAAACATTGACTCGATCTGACTGTTTTGAGGAACTGTCGCATCACTAAGCAACCCCCGGTTAGTTTATCTGTCAGATGAGGTAAGGTAGTCCGGGGGAGTACAGAGAGTCGGACGGGAGCAACAGGGTCAGCTTGAGCTGTAATGATGGATTGCCAGAGCTAACACAGAGAGCCCATCTGCCTGCAGGCAGGAGCGGATCCACTCAGATGCCCATTGTGCTGCTGACTTCTGTGTGCCTGAGTGAGACCACACATGCTAATGTGTTGTTGCTCATCGATAGCCTAAAAACAAAAGCCACCTTTCACCTTCCACCATAGCTCTCGAATTTCATTCGCATTTTAAACTTAAGAGATTCGGGAGCCGCAAGCAGGTGCTACGCGCTCCGAGGATAATCTTTAAAAATGCATTTTCTGGGCTATTACAGTTAACGTGCCAACTTAAGATACACTAACACTAAGATCAAAAATGAGGTCAGGAAGGTTTTTGTTTTAATGGGGGGAAAAAACTCAAATCTGCAAGGATGCATTAAATTGACCAGAAATAATAGGTTAGACCCGTATAATAGTGCAAAATAGTTCTTTTGAACTTTCTGCTGATCATAGTCCTACAAAAGAACCATGATTTCTCAAAAAATATATATTTTTTTAACATTGATAATCAGTAAATCAGCTAATTCTGGAGGATCATGTGATACTAAAGACTGGTGCTGATGCTGAAAATTTTGTTTTGATATTGATTCATTCCATTTAAAAATATATTATAATAGAAAAGAGTTGTTTTAAATTCTAATGATTTTCACAAATGTCTTTTTACTTTTGTTTTTGGTCAAATAAATTAAAAAGAAACTACAAAAGTGACAACAAAACTTACTTGTATGTATATATATATGCATTTTTATATGTATGTATGTATATATGTGTATATATATGTTAGGAATAATTGACGACGGGCATTATTTTTCTAATAATTCAACGGTCCGGAGTCAATTATTCCGCTTATACTACGGTTGCCACACCTCAAGACATTGATCAGATGATATATTTCAAGGGATTCGTC
>JAUMHQ010000051.1:8709266-8724013 GCA_032361165.1 Enteromius paludinosus | reverse complement strand
TTATGTCCATGTACTGAACTGTTATTATTCAACCATGCCAAGATAAATTCAGTTTTCCATTCTATGGCACCTTTAAGGTGTGGCCATTTGAGACTTCTTTACCTAAGATTCATGTATATGTACAGACACAAAATAATTATTATCCATACCCAGGCTGCCCACTTCTTGGCCTCCTGACAGCCATTTTGAAGCTGTGGAACCAGCCAGGATGTCCTCAACATTGGCATAATTCTGGAACCCCAGACATTGTTGAAGATCCTGCTTAAGACACTTTCATTATTATAAACGCAGATACACATTAAACCACATCTAATTCTTTCATTTTATTCAATATCTTCATTTAAAACATTTCAAATTCTCCTTCATCTCACCCAGAGAACGCTCTCCTGGTTAGGACGTAAGGATGAATCCCAAAATGTAGGGGCTGCCATTGGATGGGCAGTTGTTCCCGCCATTTGTTGTCCAATTTGTCCCCTATCAGAGCCAGCTGTCGTCCAATACGCTGGGAAACTCTGCTAACATTACCATAACACCAAAAACAAAGACTTGTGTGTAAAATCCAGTATTGTATTTTACAGTCTAACATTTCTGAACAAATGATTACCTCATATCCATGTTATAGCGAGTGCTGTGGTCTACCTCACCAGGTCCAGCCTGGAGGGATGTGACGTTTTTCCGCTGTTTTGTTTCTTCCACCATTGTGTTCTGAAAGGTGTTCGATCATGTTTATGAAAGCAATTCCACCGTCTGTTGCATCACACACAAACCATGCATTTGCCTAAACTCAATGTTCTATTTCCTTTCTCTGCTGCGGTTCTTTATTTTGTTTGTGTGGAGGAAGAGGACTTTGTTATTGCGTCCTGCCCTTTGTGGTCTCACGTGACCTGATCCTGAAGCTATTGCTTTCAACGAACTACTATCGTTCTGTAAACACACAAGACCATGTGACCTGAGGACACTGGGTGTGTCTTTGTCTGTTGCTGCCATAGAACATGACATCATCGCCTATACAATCGAGTTTCGAAAAACACCTGCAGCCATGAAAACAACTTCCTGCAGTGCTAGAGGACTCTGGTCTCTGTGGTAATAAAAATTGGAAGGACGCAGACATGCACAGCTCACAAAGCACTATAAAGCTGACTCAGTCCTCGCCTTTGGCCTTACTTTCACTATTTGATGTTATGAAGGCGTATGTGATTAAAATGCATTGCGATTATTTATAGTATAAATAATCAACACATTTATAAGGGTCTAGTCGGAGACAAACAAACGTGTTTTCATTCTCCTTCATGTGACTGTTGAAAAAATCAGGTTTGATGCAAATGTTCATGCAAATCAGCCAAACTGCTGAACTGCAACTGCATTTTTTTTTGAACAGGTACATTGTTTATCGACATAAAACATAAAACGAAGTGTAAATAATGTTTTTGGTGTAATAATACAAACTGTTATGTCAAAATAAACTGTGACGCAGATTTTTTTTGAGACCTCTGGCCTCATTTTGAGACCAGGAAAGCATCATTTAAATTTTTTATATTTGACTTTTACATTGTTAAAAGTTTTCTGTACCACTTAATAAGTACTTCAATATTTTAACCCAAAAAATTTAGTTTTTAATTTTGAATGCAAGTCAATCTTTAGATAGCTACAGAGCACTAGTTTGTATCCTCAGGCATGCTGCTGAATGTTAAAGGTATATTTTAATTTTTAATAAATATTTTGCACTTATTTACTGTCAGCAGTCAGCATGTTCCCATTTGGCTTGATAACAAAGGACAGGCTCATAATCGAAAACAAAAGCAAGATCATACCTGGTTTATGTAGATTAAAATGGACGCCGCCCTGCAACATTTCAAGATGTGATGTCAATATAAGAAAGATTTATTGTCTGTATTATTTGTAATATTAAAATAATAATAAATAATTTCTCAGACTTACAGCAGCGTCCTTTAATCTTGGTCTCTTCCTGTGATGTGTCTCAGTACAGTGATCACCTGCAGCCACGCCTGCAGCTTACACTCAGGAAGCAGTTATGGGTGTCACTGCAGTTCTGGCCGATAGAGGACACTAAAATCGAAACCGTTTCGATGCATGACCTAATGTTTTAATTCAGTCTGCTGGGCCAAAAAGGCAGACATAGTGGAACTTTCTTACATTTCAAAAACCCCAGTGGTTTCCGTCTCATTTGTATATGTGGTAAGTATTGAGTTGTGTGCTCAGTAATGGCCAGTGTTATTCTTCTTATAACTTATTCATTCATCTGCAGGCCAGTTAATGTGCTACTAAATTACAATTTCCCTTCTTGTCTGTTTTTCTTTGAACTCCAGCCACTTTGCTGCCAGTGGACCTTAATGTTCACAACGCCACCTGGCTGTTTTGCTAATAAATACAATTAAACCATAAAAAAAATATTCCTGTTTTTTTTTTTTACTTTCTCTATATAGAGCGTTTATAAATTATATGTAAAAATCATTATACACACAATGTGTGTGTATAACGGCTGACCGTTACGTGTAAATGTACATTTAAAGAAACCACTACATGGTCTGAAAAAATATAGGCATGCTCATTTTTTTAATATTACCATTATTTTACACATTTTAGAATAATAGTATTTTATTATCAAAAAAAGTGTGTGAATTACATAAAAAATATTCCCTTAATGAGGTGCATCCTGGGATGATTTTTTGAACCGTATTGAAGGAGTTTGCTTCACACCTGTTGACTGATTTTTCTTCATTGTCTGCTCCAGTGCATCTTAAAATGTATTCAAAACTTTTCATTATCTTCGTAATACATTCAGAGTACGCTATTTATTTATGTATCCTTTTAAATATACCTAAAATTAACAAAATATTTAAATTCCTTCCGTGAGCATGACGACTTTTATTATGAAAACAGTTTGAACAAAAACAGGCTTTTGTTTTGAAATGTACAAACCGGAAGTGCAGTTGAGCAGTTGCTTCACTTCGTTATGGACCACAGTGGTAAGGAGGGAAATTTACAGTGTTCATTCGCAGGTTTATTTTACCCTAAACATGTTTCTAAAAACCACAACATATCTGCGCCGGGTGTTTACACGTGTCTGCATATAGATAATCGAGCTAAGTTATGAATGTGCCCAGTTAAAGATATTTTTCTATATCTCTAACGTTATCGGTTATGGCCTCTAAGTTATGTCAATGTGGCGTTAATCTTTAGTCCATTAGATAAGGTTTATTCAATCTCTAAAAAAGTCTCCAGCTCATTGTATGTAGAAACACAAATATATTAAAGCGTGCATTCCTCGGGATTGTTAAATATAACATAATTATGTGCGCGCGCTGTATTTTGTCTGTTGCCATGTTGCTTTACTGCTTACAAGAGATCGATAACATTAGTATTATTATTATCAACCCTTACATCAAAAAACAAGTATTATGTTAGTACAAGTGTTTTATCGTTTATGTAAATAAACATAATGCACACGAATCAAGACAAACTGCAAGGAGGTATAGGCTTGCTTTATACGTTCACTAGTTGTGCATTTATACCTAATGAATGTCAAAATAAACTATTAATTTTTACATTTTTCCATGCAGATAATGATATGCAGGGTACGGACGGGCCGTTAGGTGGTCCTGATGTCAGAAGGAGGATTCCAATCAAACTTCTTCCCAAACAGGTCAGGAGTAAACCTCCCCCCCGACCCCAAAGATCAGCAGGACGGTTACCGTCCAAAGCCCATTCTGCAGAAGAAGGTATTGTGTCTGTATTCTTTTATTCATATATAGCTTTTTTTTCCATGTATATGGTTAGATATTGTGATGCACTGCAAATGGGGCTTGTTTTCTGATCTCTGTTTCTGCTAGAAGGGTTTAAGTTCAAGCAGGAGGACCGATTTGATTGTGGCGTGAAAGCTGGAGATGCTTTTGCGAGCCAGCGTCGGTTCCCACAGCAACTGTACTGGGATTACAAGGTAAAGGCTGCATTGTATACAAGTAATCCTCTCGGATGCACATCTTTGAAGTGGCATGAACACTTTTTGTCTCTCTCTTTTGCTTTTTCTAGCTAAATTTGATCGGTGAGAAGGATGAGATACCTGTTCATTTCTGTGACAAATGTGGACTGCCAATTAAGACATACGGCCGTATGGTGAGAATAGTTGATGGTGGATAATGAAACATACGATCTTCAAGCTTTTTGGTGACGTGAATTAATACTGCCATGACGGCATTAATTCATTTCTTTGCAGATCCCGTGTAAGCATGTTTTCTGCTACGAGTGTGCATTGCATCATGAAAGGAAGGGTGATAAGATGTGTCCAGGGTAAGGAAAACTTAATACAGTTTCTACTCTGTAATAGAGACTTCATGCAGATGCACACGGGGTGATACACTCTACTATTCTTATGTTCGTTAATGCAATTTAAAATAAGCTGAAACATTTTCTACAATGATGTTTTTAACCCAATCAAATGCAAAATGTTTTATGCAAGTAGTAATTTTGTTGAAATAGTTAAAATAATCTTCCACAATGAAAATTACATTTAAATTATAGTAATTGTCACTTACATGCACCTATATAATGATGCATATTAATTTAATCTAGTAATTTTTGCCTACATACATAATACCAAATTTGCATCACCCTGCAATAAATGTATGTATATATATAGGACTGATATGCACAGTGTTTTACTGATGTTGCTTCTACATATGTGCTCTCTGTTCCCAGCCTAAACATGTACAGCTGTACAGACCCGGTCCAGCGGATTGAACAGTGCCAGCGTGGCTCTCTCTACATGTGTAGTATCGTTCAGGGTTGCAAACGCACCTATCTGTCCCAGAGGGACCTGCAGGCTCACATTAACCACCGGCACATGCGGTCCGGCAAGAGCTCCAGCAGCCGCTCTGATTCTCTCCACCTTCCTCCCACCTCGGAAGTGTCCGACCGCTTCCGTGTGCCTCCACCTCACCTGCCCAAACCCCATGTGCTCATCCCTCCTACTCTGGCTCATCCTGGACACGACCCCTACAGCCAGCCTCCCTCTGCCTCCCACGATGACCTCCGCCCTCCACAAGGCCAACCGCCCGGAGACATGGGACCATCTCGCTCTCTTGCGCAGGAGACCTTCCGAATCTCTACCGTCACCACGCGGAAGCACAGCAACCTCATCACCGTTCCCATACAGGACGATTCCGCGAGCTCCGGACCATCCCGCGACTCCCTCCCCCAGCCCGGTAATGCTCCACCCCCTCACCACCACCCTGGAGACTATCCAGGGCAGCCTGTTGTGACACATCCGCATCACATGATGGCGCCGCCTCAGCAGCACTATGGCCCCCCGCCGCCCCCTCCCCCCATCAGTCATCCCATGCCGCACCCAGGACAGGGCTCAAACACACCTCACATGGTTTTCAATCAGGCCCCTCCACCGTTGTCATCCGTTCCCCCTCCCATCACCCCGCCTCCTGGACACCTCATTGGTCAGATGCCCCCGTTTATGAACCATCCTCCTCCAGGGCCGCCCCCTCAGCATGGAGGTCCCCCAGTCAATGCCCCGCCTCCCCATCATTACAACCCCCAGTTTCCTGAGGACAAGAGCACACTCAGCCCACCGTTTAACCAGCCCGGGGGCTTGAGTCCAGGAATGTGGCCAGCGCCCAGGGGTCCTCCCCCTCGAATGCAGGGTCCCCCTCCACAGGGACAGATGCCAGGGCCGCATCACCCCGATCAGGGCCGCTACAGACCATATTACCAGTAATAACGTGCTTCTCTCGTTGCTAAATACAGTGATTTAGTATGTAAACCTGGCAGGGATTCGAATGGATTTTTTTATAGTCTGAAACTATTAACTGTATAGTAAAGGTCAGTACTGAACGGTGTTTTAAATCTTGTTGTCGTCAGATATTCAAACATTTACTTTTTAATAATTCAGCCCATACATGCTGCATTTTAGGGGCTTTTGTTGAATGTGTTGTTTCTTGAATGTAATCGAAATTAAATGTACAAATTAAATGTTTTTCTTTTTGCCTTCTTTACTTAGCATCTCATATAGTGCCTTAAATGTAGCTTTTTATATTAATATCTAACAAAAAATGTTCTGGTATTTGTTAAGTCTGTTTTGACAGGTTTGGGTAAAAACTAATGTTTTAAATAATGTTATTCACATACACACAAACATATAGCATCATGAGTATCTATGTCGTGTATTTATCATTGATAATTATGTCTTGAATTTTTGACTTAATTGGCCGCTTGCAGATTTTTTGAAACCTTATTTTGTCTCATTATAATATTTATACATTGACCAATTAAATACCATTATTTTTTATACATAAAATAAAAGACGGTTAATATGTAGTTCTTTTTATTTTTATTAGCTTAAATTTGTTTTACAGATGCAATCATGATAAAATCACCAGTGTTTACATGTTTGGATTGTTGTTTTAAAATACATAGCACAGTAAATAGCATACATTAATACAAACGTAATATTGATATTGTCTTCCACCGAGAGGTTGTGAATAAGTCAACTGCTAAAAAACCTGATCGAACATAAATAAATATACAAATCTAATAAGTAACATAGGCACTGTAGCATACTTTTTGGCTGGAGTGGCCTAAACTCCACATGAAAAAGAGCAGGCTTTTGATTAACCAAAAATAAGATTTAAATAAATTGAAACTAACATACTTCATACTCTTTGCTATAGTATCGCGTCACGCCCCTCAGGACTCTGATTGGTTGACAAATCGCAGACGTCAGAAGTCCATCCGCGGCTCTAAATAATGTTTTTGGCGCTTTAAAAACTAAATTATACGTTACAGTTTGCGCGTACATTATTTTCCTTGTACCCACACATCAAGGTGGAAACATTTAGAGGACTGCAGAAAATAAAGAAATGGGAGTCACCTGTACCGGTAGACTTTGCTCTCTAAGCAGGAGCACGTGCGCCTCTAGATAACCGTCATAACGGAAGGATTAAATAGGACCTCGTTTATACGGTAGGGATTGTTTTCATTCATTAGTGATGTCTTGCCTTGTTCAGAGCTTAACTGTCTCAGTCGGTTATATTTGTAATGCCTCTGCTCGCTTCTTGTGACGGTTTGTTCACTAAATCTCAAACAACATCAATTCGTTTACTGTTAAACCAATCACAAGTAACTTAAACATAGTAACAATGGATTTCATGCTGCTGTAAGCTAAAACAATGCATTTTTCTCAAAACAGACTGAAATATGGGCCTACATAATGTGTTGTGACAGTGTTGAAATTTATCTCTGCCCACATTGTTGGCCTGCACTCATAAAACCTTTACCACAACCTTTCCTGCATGATTTAATGAGAATTTCAGCAGGGTTTTAAGCTCACAGTCTTCTGTTCCTCACACAACTATACTGTCTCTGTGAAGGACTTCGTAGTTTATGTTTACATCCTGCAAGAAACACAACACAGATAGACATAGATCAGCATGGGTTGCTTAGAACCTCGATGGTTGTTGTAAGTCATATATGAAATATGACCACAATAAATTTTTTTTTAATTGGAGTGAATACCTTTTCTAGTTCTCCGTGGTCTGGATGCATCTCCAGAATGTGCAACATGACATCATGTAGTGTGGGGTAAAAGATGGACGTCTTGACCTCATCATCAAAAAATGAACATTGATGAAGTTTCTCCATGATGTACACTGTAACGAGACCAGAGTGGTTTTAATGAAGAGGTTTTGAAATAAAATGGTTAGTAGTAATAAGGAAAATCTGTTGGAGATTGTTTTACCATCACACGAAACTATGTAGACGTCAACCTCAACTCGTATGAACTCTTTGAGCGTCTATCAGAAAAAAACAAAAGTATAAGTAGGCTAGACCTCAAGGAAACCAGATCCACTGGAAACATACAGTATGCTGTGTCTCGTAATAAGCTATTTTACCGCTTTAAGACCCTTGAGAGCAGATATATCGAGGAATGAGACCGCAGAGAAGTCTAGGACCAAACTGTGGATGTTCACAGGAGGGACAGAGATGTTGGCAGGCAGTTCTGTGTTCCAGTTCACCTGGATTGGAATGCCAGAGAAATCGATGGGCTCATCCAGGCCCTCCATGCTGTTGTTGTTGTCCTCTGAAGTATCAATTGACGGTTGTCTCACCTTAAGGCCTCGCTAAATAAGTAAAGGATAAGGATAGGTTAAATGAAAAAAAAAAATAATAATAATTTATATATATATATTATAATAAGTCACCAAAACTAAATAACAAGTGTGAGAATAGTAACCAATTAAAGTAAAAGAGTATTGATAAAATTAAACAAGTAGGCCTAAACAAACAATATGCATAGTGCCTTTCATTATCCTGTCCAAATAATCCAAATAATCCATAGAAAGGAACGTACATCTGAAATTTCCAGTTCACCATTACACAACATTTTTCTGATCTTTCGAAGAGCTTTGTTTCTTTTCTTCAGCACTTTTAGTGGACTAAAACCCACCTAGAAAAAAAAGTATATACATTTAGCCCAGAGACATGGATATACATTTCTTTACATATCTTGAAAATTAGACGGAACTTACTGCTTGGACCAGTTTGTCTCTGAAGAAATCAATATTAGCAAAGAAAATGGGTGAGGGAATTTTGAATATTTTAACTCCTTCAGGTTCGTAAATCTAAAATGGAACAAAATCACATCAAAACTAGATTTTTGGGTACTTGTAAATGCAAGAAGAATCTAGAGCAGTGGTTTTCAACACTTTGACTCAAAGGCACCCCATTGTTAAACATAATATTCAGAGGGCCATTGCTGTTGCCTCCGGTGTTATTTTCTTCTGTAATTTTGACAACAGTGTGTGTTTTCAAACTTTTTTTTATTTAGTAATTCCAAAAAAAATTCAGGATTCTGTTTTTGAATGTCCTTCAACAAAAACACTAGCTATTGAGGTGGGTATATATATTTCAGTTTACACCGTACATCAGCATTTTACTGAAATATTTTATAGTTACCCTGTTGCCCACTTGGAAATTTGTCGAGGCCCCCCTGAGTTGAAAACCACTGATGCTGCGAAATAAAAAAAATGTGATCAGCACTCACAGAGCCGTAGTCTTTGCGATCCCTGTAGATGTCAGTTCCTGTAATATTGGCCAGGAGGGAACAGCGCGGGCTGCAAGATACAAAATATAATCATGCAAGGTCAGTACGAATTCAACACAGCAATGGATTCGTTTGTAGGTGTCATGAATCCAGACTCACAATTGAGTTCTGCAGACCACAGTAAACAATTCTGCCCCGAGACCCACAGCCAACCCCAAATCCAGCCCCAGGAAAAGAGAAGCCAAGAAGGTCACCACCCAGGTCACCTACAAAAACAGACAAATGGACTCATCTTGAAGACTCAGCTTTGTTCTGGCCGTATGCATTGGTAATTAAGATTGTAAAACTGCTTCTAGTTAATCAAAGATCTTTTACAAAACAGAAACTCACGAAATCAGTTCGGTCGTTCTTCCATAAGAACGGTAGCTCTCGAAACTGCATCAGCATGCCTTTCAGATTAACAATGACCAAAGCTCCCAGAACAGACTGAAAAGAAGCATAAAACTCATTAGATTGACTCCTACATCACTACTGAGACTAGTACAGGGACATGGAGTTCAGCTCACCCTGGGCAATGGCTCAAGTAGAAATCCTACTGCTACAATCACAATCAGTACCATCATGGCTGAAAGAACTCCAGCTATCTACAAAAGCAAAAAAACAAACAAACATTAACCATCTGTTCTTTGTTTTCCTGAAGGCAGTCAATGGATGGTATGTTTTACCTGCGTCTTCCCTCCTGTGCTCTCTTGTATGGCTGTTCTAGAAAGGGCTGTGCTGGCAGCAAATGACCGGAAAGATGCCCCAAACATGTTGCTCACCCCGAAAGCAAGGAGCTCCTGTTACATACAGGTAAGTGTATAAAATGCATCCTTTTTGATTTTCAAAATACCAATTGAGATATACATCAGACCTCAGATTTTGCATCGTTTGTAGTGAAAAGAGCCTCAGCTGACCTGATTCCCATCAATCGTGTAGTCGTGTTTGACGGAGTAGACTTTAGCTACTGAGAAAGCCACAGCAAATCCCACTATGGCCATAGGAAAAGCCTCCACTGCACTCTCCTGGATGACTTCCAGATTTGGAGCAATTGGTGGTTCATATCTAAAAAGGAGAGATGTTACAGTATATGTTAGATGCTGAGTTTTCAACCTGCTTTGGTTTAGTACAGTAGGTCTTATAATTAGTATATAAACATCAATTATTTAATATTATTCTATTAAATTATTATAGATATATCTCCTCCCGCTGAACATACACAATACATCACTTTGTCTGTCAGTATTGTAGATCACTTCTATTTTTAGATTCTTACCCTTCTACCATCTCCCCAACCACAGTCACATTAAATCGCTTTTCGAAGTCGAATCCATAGGAGACTCCGCAAGCGATAACAGTCTGTTGGATAGATTTACATAAAAGTTTGAGAAAGAAGTTATATGTTCTGTGCTAATGTGGGCATACTTTATTATACCTACCAGGATGACTTCTATAGGTATCGGCACAGGTAGTTTGGACTTGAATCTGTCATTGATCTCCTTCACAATAAGCACAAGCGCCATGATCACAATAGATGTCACCAGGTCGGCCACATTCGTGTTAGTGATTTCACTAAAGACTTTTTCCAGAGTCTGAAATCGAATACCAAATGTTGGATATATTCACTGAAAAATCACATAGAGCTATGTAATAAAATGTAAAAACATGAACTCACATATACAATGGCGAGTGGTCCGTTTATACCAGGAAATTCCAATCCCAACACAAACCTGAGCTGGGATACCAAAATATGAACAGCAGCCGCGGTGGTGAATCCTGACACCAGAGTCTCCGACAGATACATGACAATGAAGCCCACCTGCAGCAGCCCCATTATGAGCTGAAAACAGAGATATATAATAAATCTAAAAGCCATTTTTGCGTGATAGCATTTACTATTTATGAATGAATATAAAGAATTCTGTAAATGAAGTTCTGCTCATATTTCAACTCAAAATCAATAGAAAGTTATATGATTATTGTATTAATATTGCATATTATAGTAATAGTACTTCTACAACTACTACTACTGATAATAATCATTTATAATTAATGTTGTTGTTGCTGTTATTTTATGTTTATTTGTTTTTGTACCTGAAATGCTCCCATGACAAAAGTAACAGAGGAAGCAACTATAACTCTCTGTTGGTCCATGCTCAATCCTTCAAATCCAGTGATATTAGCCGCTGGCGCGTTATCAGGCACCAGTCGGGTGACAACAGCGCCCACCATTAGACTCAGAATAGGAAAGGCCCCTAAAACACATTCCAGTCACTCACTTCTGCCCAAACCATCACTTATAAGCAATTAGCCTTATGTGATCATTCTAATATGCTTATTTTATTATTAGTGTTGGAAACTGTTATGCTGCTTAATATTTTTTTGGAACCTGTGATATTTTTTTTAGGATTCTTGAATAAATCTAAAACGTTAAAAAATAATTTATTTTACGTAGAAATCCTTTCTAACAATGTGCACTACCATTCAAAAGTTGGAGTCTGTAAATTTGTGTTGTTTTTTTATTTGAAACAAATAAAAAAAAACTTTTATTCAGCCAGGATCTGTTAAAATGATAAGATGGCAAAGATTTATGTTTTTGATTCATCAAAGAATCCAGAAAAAAAGCATTGCAGTTTCCAAAAAAACTTTGCCATCACTACTTTGCCAACATTGTTAATTCTAGTGATAAATCAGCTTATTAGAATGATTTCTGAAAGATCATGTGACACTGGAGTAATGACTGATGGAAATTCAGCTTTGCATCACAGAAAAAAATTATATTTTAAAGTATATTACAAGAAAAATATTTCACAATATTACTTTTTTCCTTTATTTACGATCAAAGAAATGCAGTGTTGATGAACAAAAGAAACATCCTTAAAAACATTAGAAATCTTACTGTTTTCAAACATTTGGCTGGTAGTGTACATGAAAAAAAAATGTTGTGTAGAAGCAGTTTTAACTCAGAAATTGCTAGTAGCCTTACAAATAATAACAGTTTTACAAATTTTGTGTGCAGCAAACTCCAATAATCATTGTGTTATTGAACACTGTTGTGTCCGGTGTGCCATGTAAATGTATACATTATACGCACCTACTGACAGGTGTCTGGAGGTTCCCAAAAAGAAGTAGATTATTGCAGGGAAGAATGCAGTGTATAGTCCATATCCCGGTGGTAAAGAGGCCAGCAAAGAGAATGCAAGTCCTGATACAAAATAATCCAGTGAGGTGGGGTATATATTTCTTTTGACTGTGTATTTCTAAAAAAATTCTTCGAAAAATTATTTTAGCCAATCTATTGACGTCAAACGTGATACCTTGTAGTACTGCAACGAGCCCAGTGCTGATGCCTGAAACAATATCACCCAGCAGCCATTCTTTGATGTTGTAGTTCTTCATCCATCCAATGATTGGTAGAAGGGAAAGAGCTGCATTCTTTGCACGATTTGTGTCACAGCTACAGTGTTTGCAATATAAAGACAATCTGCTCAAGCATCTTGTTGCATCTTTTAGTAACGGTCACACATTACCTCAATAATATCACTACTTTAGATGTCAATTTAAAGTACCTGCTATTTTGAAAGTATTACAGAAGACATAAGGAAAGCAGAGGCTAACAGTAAGTGCTATAGGAATATTCTTTGGTCTTGATTCTTACGTGAAGTAGGCTTTTAGATGGTGCCGCAGAGTTTTGCGGTTCCTGTTGATTTTCTCGTGCTGCTCTGCAAAGGAGTCCTCTGAAAACAGAGGTCTTACCACCACATAGTGTCTGCCGAAGGGCTGCATTTTTGGTGAGTTAGTGTTCCGTTGCATCTTGAGTGCTTTATATAGTCTGGCTTGTTTGATGAGTGTGTTGTCATTAGTCTTATCACATATATTATGGGGTGTCCTTTGTGAGCTTTAATCATTGATGGATTTTATCACAATATGTTTTTTTTTTTAGTCATTCTTCCTTATTTACATGCCTTCTAGAGAAGGAAACAACTAAAAGAAAGAGCTGCAGGAAAAACTATGTGAACCCACGTGGAGTTATTATGAATTACTGTACTTCACACATGTCCCAGTGATAAACGTCCTTTATTTAGACTAATAATCATCACTGATTTAGAGATGCTTTTGTATTCAGTTTAAGCTTTGTTCAAACGAATTGTTTTTATGGGGAGTGCTGGATAACAGGCAAAACTCTGTGTGAATGGTTAATGTAATACTTGTATTTTTTATAGAGCAGAGTAACCTGCACTTTCAATATTGTCTCATTTCCTCTGAGGTTAGCAAGTTAGTCTCTTCAAACCATTTTTAAAACCGATTTTGCTTATTCAATTCTTCTTTTGTATGTACATTAAAACAGGCCATTGTTTGTCAAATCTAGTCACGTTTATTTATACAGCGCTTTTACAATACTGATTGTGTCAAAGCGGCTTTACCGTGACAAACTGTTAAGTTAATCTAGATTTGACATGACAGCGTGTTGGCCTCCTGAACAATGCTAGGTAGAATCCAGTGTTTGGGGTCTAAATAAATGATCTGCTGCTTGCATTTTTTATTCTTTATTATTATCAACTATGCATTCCGTAATTAGCTTTTTGCAGAATGTGTATTTTTATTTAACTAAATATCAGATCTAATTTTATGACTGGTTCGTATCAATTGTAGTCCAAAGATCCGTGTTGGTTTCCTGATACTTTATTTCCTTTTGCCGGAATTTATAATTACTGCTATTGAGACAGATTAAACACTTTTGTATGAACTGTCGGCTGATTTACTAAGTCAACACGTTCACCACATATATTGTGAAATAGTCTATTCTTTTTACCAATGTTTCTATTTCCTCTCGTGTAATTTTAGCATCTTCCATTATGTGGAATGGAATAAAAATGGATCCAAATTTAACTTGTTCCTTGTTCCTGTGTTTGTCCAGGAACCACATTTCAATGACACATTCTAAATTCAAGTACCATAATATAACATAACAATAAGTGCCTTTTTTATATAGCTCTTTATACGGTACTGATTGTGTCAAAGCAGCTTTACAGTTTCAAACAGGAAAATAGTTTGTAAATAACATAGGACAATAACAAAGAGGCATTTTTTTCCAGCTGAAGTCAGTTTATTGATCATTCAGTGTTGTCATCATCCAGTTCAGCTTTCTTTCAATAATGTCTGTGCAATCAGTCAGGTGTCTCCAACTAACCAAGCAAAAGGCGACCAAACCTCCATCAGTGACAGAAATGGAGAAACCTTGGGAGAAACCAGGCTCAGTCGGAGGCCCAGTCCTTATGGAATAGATGCCGTTCTTCTAATGATGTAGCGAGTATATTGGGTGTCATGGAAAATGTTCTTTGTTCTAGTTGACCTAATCATTTTAGAGGTTTCAAATTTTTGACATTAAGAAATTTTAGTATTATGTGTAAGACAGGTAAAAGAAATGGGTCTTTAATCTAGATTTTTAAGGTGCCGTAGAATGGAAAAAACCACATCGTTTCCTACTTCTTATAGAAATCAAGTGTTTGCAAAAGACGACTGAAAAACTGTCAAATTCCAACACAACACACTGTTTCATTAAAGTCTAGAGGCGTAATAGTTACGCTCACCACATTTGCATATACCCGCCCATGCTTACCATTCAGAAGGGTCGATG
>JAUMHQ010000051.1:8699128-8709166 GCA_032361165.1 Enteromius paludinosus | reverse complement strand
CTAAGCTACACACCTTCTATGTACATATCAGAGAACAATTTAAAATATTCTCTCAATGCATTCTATGGCACCTTTAACCGAACTTGCTTGGTAGATTGTTCCAGGGTTTGGGTGTTCAGTAGGAAGAAGATGTGCCCCCGGCAGTTGATTTTGAAATTCTAGCTATTGTCAAATGACCAGAGTTTTAAGATTGCAGGACTATAATGTGATATGAGCTCACTGATGTACTAAAGAGCTTAACTATTCAGGGCTTTGTAAGTAATTAGCAAGATTTTGAAATGTATTCAATGTTCATTAGTAATCCAGTGCAGAATTGAGAGAATTAGTATAAACTCTAAAGTATGAATACAATGAGGTCACACCATAACCCAGTGGAGATTAGGATGTCTATAAACAGTGTTGAAAATAACGCGTTACAAAAGTTACATTACAGGAATATATTACTTTTTGCTGTAACGCAGTAGTGTGAGGCATTACTAATCAAGTTTCTGTAATATTTTACTTGGTACATGTTCAGTAATGCTTGCGTTATAACATACTCTTAGCCAAAATATTTATGGTTCAAAAAACAGCAAGACACAAGATATTAACGTATAAAAAAATGCCACAAGTCCGCTCTATTTTCTGTTCGTGGTCAGTTATTATCCATGTGGGGTGTACAGGTTTGTAAATGAATACTAAAGGACAGCTTCTAATACTGTATATATGTGTAGAGTGATTTATTTCATTAATCTCGCTCTCGCTGGCGTAACCTTGTATGTGTGACGTGGTCAAGTGAAGGCGTATTTAGGGCAGGTTTTACAGAAGTGTCGTGAGGCTACTGGCCCAACAGTGGAAACGTAGCATGATTTCTTCCTCTGTGTTCCAGGTCTGTCCGGCTCGCACAGGCCAGTGGCTCGGGCGCGTCTTTTTTTTCCTTCTACCAAAAATGCTTGTACTGTTTCATCTAATAAAATAGTTTCAAGTTTTGTGTGTAATGGCAAAAGAATTATATTTCGTTTAGTTTTTTTAATTAAGTTAATTTAGAAAAATGCTTGGAGCATTTTTGTTCATTAAATATAAGTTTTTGTAATGCCAAAGTGGCCAGCGGCAGCCAGTGCTGCTCATAAACTATATTGAACAGGAGCGCTTCACAAAAATTAACTGAAACTCAGCGAAAAAAGACAGAAATACAAAAAGATTTAAATGACCACTTAACAAAACAAAAACAAACAAACTCTTTCATTATAATTTTATTCCATAAAGATGACTTAAGGTGCATCAGAGGATATAATGGTTAGGAAATGTATCTTTGTGACACAGACTCAGAAAACACAAAATAATTAAAATCTCTTCCTACAATTTTCGTCGGACATATTCCTGGTAATTAGGCTACTTTTGCTGATGCCGTGACAAGCTTTAGTCTATTGCGTGTATTTGAATGCAGGTGCACTGACGGCACGCTCTCTGTAGTTATTTTGGTGAAAGTAACTCCAAAGTATCAGTAACTTGAATAAGTAATATTGTAATGTAAGGAATTACTTTTAAACAGCAGTAACTAGTAATATATGATATATTACAGTTTGGAGGTAACTCTTTATACATCTTTTTCATCAGCGTGAATATTAAAATCACCAACAGTTAAGACTTTAACTAAATAGAAAATTAAGTAGAAAATAAATAGAATTTGACATAAGAGAGATGAAGCTATGACGTTTTTCAGGCTAATCCTGTTACTAGCTGGTGTGCTCTAGATGGCCACCAGAGGTCTCCTGTGTTCTCGTATAAGTGCATGGCTTGGGTGTTTGTATATATGCCATATACTTCCCTGTCTGTTGTCTTGACCCAATGCTTCCTGTTATGTGGTTATTGGTCAGTTGCTCTACCTGTGTCTGCCTCGTTACCCTCCTTGTTTGCTCCTTATTCACTCCCCTTGTGTTTTCTGTTTCGGTGTGGGGCGTTATCGTTCATTGATTTTCTGATTGCTGTCAATGAAGTTATTTCTTTCTACGTATTTGCTCTACTCCACTCTGTTGTGTTTTGTTTCAGGGGTGTTTTGTTATCTCTCCATGTTTTTCTGTTATCTGGATTTTATTTAGTCTAGTTTTCCCTTGCTTTTTTTTTTTTTATAAAAAAAAATGGGTTGTCTGCAAACCATAATAAGCCTAGTTCTAAGCCATAAACCTAAAACTAAAATCTGATTGGTTAATATGATGTTGTTCCAATAACAGAAAGAATGTTACTTCTTAAATTTTGTAATCTTTGCTTTTTTTTTATTATTTATGTAAGTGTCATATAATTCAAATACTGTAGTCATATTTTCCTTTCACAGGAAAGAGTTCTCCTTCTGGTATTCTTGTATAATAATGAGATTCACCTTGGTTGCATTAGTTGATTTAAATAGTCTTAGTGGGGAACACTTTTAGGGTCTCTTAACTACTTGCTTATTAGCATGCATATTACTAGAATATCAGCCATTCGTTAGTAGTAATTAAGCACATTTTAATGTCTTATTCTACATCCCTAATCCTACACAATACCTAACCTTAACAACTTCTTTACTAACTATTAATAAGCAAATTAGAAATTATTCAGTAAAAATTTGTGTTACCTATTCTAAAGTGTTACCAAAATGTTATAAATTGGTAATAATTAAAAAACATGTTACTGTTGTCATATTTGAGGAAGTAATCTTTAGTAGCTATTAAAAAAAATCTTTACAATTTTAAGGAGTAATTATTTTATCTTTTCCACTTTATTTCCTCAAACATAACTTGCTGTCTTGTACAGAGAGGTAATCATTTAGATCTGCACGTGTCTTTATTTGTATACTTGAAAAGAATTTTGTCTTGAGACAGGAAAGACAGTGTTTATTTTAGAAAACATTATTTTTTTATTATATAATAAAAATAGTACACACAAAATACATACTATTTTAACTATTTTTTTTATATATATATATATATACAAAAGGTGCCGACAGTGAACTGATAAAAGCATTTGCTCACCATGAATTCAATAATTTAGTCACATGACACATTGACATAATATCAAGCTAATTAATTCTGCATGCAGCACAGTGCACAGAATACAAGCTGCAACACGCAAAATCAAGTGATTATTATATACACAGATTTTAAAGTAAAGTTTCAAGTTTCTCTTCAAAACCTTGTCTCAGGTTTGGTGGCTGTTTCAACTTCCATTATCATATCCTGCAAAATAAATAAATAAAGCAGATTAACTGAGAGCTTCTTTTTTTAATAGAAATTGCACTATTGGAATGAAATATTGCTTTAAATTGTAGTTTTTAATGTTATTTCATATTTAAACAGGTTTAATCCCAGATCATGGCTGGGTTACTTACTTCCATTGCTTGGATTTTTAACCCATTGGATGTGCTGTCGCTGCTGATGTGTTGATATTGGAAACTTCCTGAGACCTGTTCACGTAAGTTCAAATCAATGCAAATTAATAATTATGTTTTTTTTTTTTATATAAATGCAACAAATTAAGCTTTGAATTTAACAAATCAAGCTTGCACAATCACCTTCTCGCTCACAGTCTTTGGTGGATGGGACTCATGAATGAAGAGCATTGCATCATGGATGGTCAAAAAGAAGATCGATGTCTTGATTTCATCATCAAAAAATTTACAGCTTCTCAGCTTCTCTATGATGTACGCTGAAAGCGACATGTCAAAGGTGAGAGTTACTGCACAGTCTTATTATTGCATACAATTAAGCTATATTATAATAGCCTTGGTATTGTAGATAAGGGGAAAACATTGTAAAATACACTACAAATACCCTTTAACCTTCAATCCAAAAGGAAAAAAAGTACTTACGGTCACAGCCTACTATGTAAACATCAACACTGACGCGAATAAATTCCGTCAAAGCCTGTAAACCAAAGTGATTATGCTTTATTAGAGATGTTTTTTAAATAATGCTTTAATTAGCAAAAATGAGTAAATGTGCAACACAACCGCCATACCGCTTTAAGACCCTTGAGTGCAGATATATCCAGGAATGAGACCGCAGAGAAGTCTAGGATCAAACTGTGGATGTTCACAGGAGGAACTCGGATGTTGGCAGGAAGTTCTGCATTCCAGTTCACCTGCATCGGAAGATCTGAATAGTCTGTGGGCTTGTCTAGATTCTCCATGTTGCTTTCATCCTCTGACTCTTCTATGGGCATTGAGCATGTGGCCTGTAGTCCGCTCTATATCCAAAAGAAATCATAGTAACTTTTGATAGATATCTAAATGATAAGATTGAATTATCTTTTAGATATCTAAGATGAAAGTATCAAAGCACCCGATATACAATACAACTACGTTACATAACATTTATCCTTGAGTTTATTGGTGTCATGTTTCAAAACTTCAAGACTTACGGATGTTAAGGTCAGCTCCCCTTTCTTTATCATTTTCTTAAGCTTCTTCACTGCCTTGTTCCTCTTCCTCAGGATTCTCAGAGGATTAAAGCCCACCTGCCACAAAGTAATCCGGTTTGATTATTACTTCAGCCACTATTGTCGTCCGAAGTCAGGGTTATCACACTGAAACTACTGCACTCACAGCATCTTTCAGTTTGTCTCTGAAGAAATCAATATTTGCAAAGAAAATGGGAGATGGGATTCTGAAGATCTTCACTCCCTCTGGCTCATAGATCTGTAGGAGTTTCAGAAAGACAGACAATGAAGCCAAGGCAAACTTTTGCGTCTTTTAGCCATCTGCTTCTTTTTGCAGATCTTTTGAAGTGTTCTTATCTTGGTCCATCATGTTATCAAGTAATAGGTAATAGGAATAACACATAATGATTATGTTTCTTAATATGAATTTGTTATTACATTGATGTAGTCTTTGCGATCTCTGTAGATATCTGTCCCCGAGATATTAGCCAGGACACAGCAGCGTGGACTGAAGATCAGAAAATGTAAATTGATTATTATCAGAGAAGAACAAAATGACAGAATTGATTATAAATAAGTATATATGAGTGATAGTGATTTAGAAAAGTTGTTTTTTGCCTAAACGACAATATCTTTAAAGGAATAGTTCACCCAAAAATGAAAATTCTGTCATCATTTACTCAAGTTCTTTCTATCTTGTTCTGATGAACACAAAGGAAGATATTTTGAAGAAAGTTTGTAACCAGGCTGTTTCGTTCACCATTGACTTCTGTTGTAGGAAAAAAGTACATCATGGTGATCCAAAACAGCCTACAGTTACAAACTTTCTTCAAAAATATCTTACTTTGTGTTCGGCAGAACAAAGAAATTGTTTGGAACAACTTGAGGGTGGGTGAATGATGACAGAATTTTCATATTTGGGTGATTCCTTTAAAGAAGCAGTAAATAGAATATATTCAAAATAGCTCTCATTTTATATTTCATCTAGTTAATTAGACCTGTCAGCACTTACAACTGAGCCCTGAAGACCACAGTGAGGAGTTCCAATCCAAGCCCAACAGCAAGTCCTATATCCAGCCCCAAGAATATAGCTGCCAGACAGGTCCCCACCCAAACAATCTGGAGGAAAAAAATTACAGTAGGGGGGCATACCCTTAGACAGGTAAATTATTTGAGGTATCAAATTCAAGAATGTAATTCTTATTGGAACTGGTCTACTTGATTGCACTTGATTTCTAAAATCCTTTTTTTTGCATTTAGATGAAGAAAATTAAAGGCTCTTACACAGTCAGGGCGGTCTTTCTTCCACAAGTAAGGGACTGTAACCACCTGCATCAACATCCCCTTCAGGTTCACGATCACCACTGCACCCAGCAATGACTACAATAACGCAATAACTCCACATTTACCTCAAATCACAACCATTTTTATTCCGTTATTAAAGACAATGTTTGTATTTTAAGAATTTACACTTAGAATATGATTCGTACCTTTGGTAGAGGTTCCAACAAAAACCCTATCCCCAAGATTACAATCAGCACAATAATGGCAGAGATGAAACCAGCTATCTGAAAAGTAAATAAAAAGAATTAATTAATTTATTCTGTAGCAACGCCTACTAGTAGCATGCATATTACTAAAATATGAGCCATTTATTAGTGAATTTTGTTTCAAATAAATGCTGCTCTTTTACAATTTCTATTCATTAACTTTGTTGTATCATGGTTTCTTCAAAAATATTAAGAAGTGATATTCAACATGGATGATAAAGATATGTGGCATGTGGCACTGAAGAAGCTGAAAATGCATCACAGAAATTAATAGTAAAAATAAAAAAAAAACAATATTCAGTATTCATATAATATTGATTTACTGTATTTTAGATCAAATAAATGCATTGCCATTTAACAACCATTATGAACAGTTGAACAGAACAAGTATTTTGCCATTGCTTAAGTGTATGAGAAGGAATATGATGTATTTACGGCACTGTTCTATTTGTTCTATTATTTGCAACATGCCATGATTCTTTTGGAACACTAGAGGCCAGTATTTTTCTGTTGCTGGACAACAAACCCCCTAATTCATGCACCACAGATGAAAAATTATATTTTTGTGTTCCGTCCAAGACGGAAAGCTTGCAAACAGTTTAGGCTGTTTACCTGTGTTTTTCCTCCTGTGCTTTCTTGAACCGCACTTCTGGAGAGAGCCGTGCTGGCTACCAGAGACTTAAACGCTCCTCCAAAGATGTTGCTTGCCCCAAAGGCAATGAGTTCCTGCGATTATAACGCGTCAGTGAAGATGTTCTTCCACCAACTGTTGTTTGTTGCAGTTTAAATGGAATATTATTCAGGACTTACTTGATTTCCATCTATAATGTAGTCGTGCTTTACAGAATAGACTTTAGCTACTGCAAAAGCCACGGCAAATCCCACAATAGCTATTGGGAAAGCCTCCACTGCTGTCATCTGGAAAACCTGCAGGCTCGGAGCGATTGGGGACTCAAACCTGAACAGATGAAAATGTGTTTATTTTTCATGCCACCTACAGTTAACTTCACTTAGCTTTGGGCTCTAAAACATAGGAATTTGTTTTTGCTTTAGCTTCAGAACCCTATAAAATCATAATTTTTCTTTGACGTTATCTAAATTTGACAAGATGATATTTTTAGCATGTATATGCATTTTAAAATATTTAGTCTTCCTCTTCCATAAGACATAGATGTAGTTTTTTCATTGTTCATTCCAATTCATCTCAATCAAACTGCAGTTGAGTTATTTTGATTAGGGAAAAAAATAACATCCCAAATTTACGTTCAAGATGTATTTCATTGGTTCATTAAATTACAGCCTAATAAGTACTGTTTTAAATAACATTATTAAAAGATTGTGATGCTTACGTGTTTGGAATTTTCCCCACCACATCCACTCCGTGTTTTTCACTGAAGTTGAACGCGTAGGACACACCACATGCTATTACGGTCTGTTGGTAAAAGCAGCTTTAATGATTTTGACATTTAAAACTTGATTTGAGCTCAGACGTTAAGATCAGACAAGGACTTGTGCACTTGTATGCACTTGAACAAATATTAACAAATACAGTGCTTGGCATGGTAGTTTGAAAAATATAAATCAATACCAGTTGATAAACTTTATCATGTCATAAAGATGAATGACCTTTCAAAATGTCAGGTTTCTGAAAAGGTAAAGGTTAAATAGGTACAGAAACGGGTTCACTCAACTCACCATAATAACTTCTATGGGGATTGGCACTGGTAACTTAGACTTAAATCTGTCGTTGATCTCCTTTACGCCCAATACAACTACCATCACCACAATTGAAGTCACCAGATCGTGGATATTAGTGTCGGTGATCTGGGTAAATACACTTTCAAGAGTCTGCAGAGAAACCAAAAGATTGGTTGTTGCACAGGACATTTACATTCAAACTAATAATGTTAGAACTACAAACACTCTTGAACTCAGTATATCGCTTATGTTTAATGCAGCATGTAGGTTTGTGAGTTAGATATTGTTTGTTTTACTATTATTTTTGGGAACCGTCAACTAGCAGTCATTAGAGAATTGGTAGACTGTCTGCTTAATAACTTGTATTTTGAAGGGTCCACAGCATACTGACTGTGAGAAACTTTGCAGGTATATGCCAACTTATTCTATTAACCCTTAACCTACCCTTACAGTCTATTTTAAGAGTTAGTAGACATGTAGTTGCAAATTAATGAGAATTAGTTGACATGTAGTCACAGAGTTACTTATAGTTAGTAGAATGTCTAAAGTGGACTATCAAAATAAAGTGTAACCTCATTTCTTTTGTTTACATATGGATGAAAATAGACTTTTATTACATTTGTAAGTAATTGATTATCATGATTTGATTTTCAAAGTGTAGAAATAATCAAGATTTTCTTAGGCAAGTTAGGCTAAACATTAATGGCCACAAGGAGCAAGAAAAATGTCTTATGTCCTACATATATAATAGACAGTGGTCCACTGAAACCTGGCACAGTCAGTCCTAGCACAAACTTGAGCTGCGAAACCAGGATGTGAACAGCAGCTGCGGTGGTGAATCCTGATATCAGAGTATCCGACAGGTACATGACAATAAATCCCACCTGCAGGAGCCCCATACCAAGCTGGACACAAATAGAACAAAGATTGGTGTGATTGAAACAAACAATGTTGTTAAGTTTTGGAGTGAGAGGATGGTTGATGTACCTGGAATAGACCCACTAGGAAAGTGAGGGAGGCGGACACTAAGATTCTCTGCTCATCTTTTGTCAGGCCCTCAAAAGCAGTGATGTTGGCAGCCGGTCCGTCATCGGGCACCAATCTGGTCACTACGGCCCCCACCATGAGACTCAGTACAGGGAAAGATCCTGGTGTGAACAACAACACTAATGGTGAGTGGAGCTACAGTATATTGCATGTTAGGATAAACAGGCAGAAATAACTGCTTATTTTTGTCATCTGTCTGATTAAAGTCCACATGTAGAAATATGAATGTAATATTAAATAATATTAATATTAAAACATATTAAATAAAATATTGCACATACCTTATATACAGTATAACACATTATTATAATAATATTATTATTTGAACTCATGAGGCATGATTTGTAGTATTGTTGTAATTTCTTCCCTCATTTGAATCTTATAATAATTGCATATTTGGAGATTTCAATCAAAAGCTGCACATAGTAGAACATAGCTGAGGATCCATTAAAGTAATAATAACAATAATAATATAAAATATATATATTTTTAATTTTACACATACTACAAGATGAATATTGTTTATTTTTGTTGCTGTTTTTTTTTTGGTCATTTTAACCTATGAAGTAGTACAGTACTGTTGTTGTCTTTTTTTATTTTAATAGGGTATTAAAGCATAATTTTGACAAATAATTAATTTTTCTTCAGTGAAATACAAAAGAAGCTGCAGAAGCTGTAGAAAAAGCGGGCCAAGTATAAGGCAATGAGGTATTTTAATTGAGACCAACTGTGCCAGATCTAAATTAGAGGCTACTTCAGTCACAATAAACGTTAATGGCATTACAGCGGACAATTTATAAGGGTTTTGTAACAGCTAGACAGTCCTGCTGTGTCAGTGACACCATGTTGTTTGCCTCAGTCGTGTAATCTGTTCACTCACCTACAGAAATGTGTCGTGAGGTGCCCAGGAAAAAATACATGATGACTGGGAAAAAAGCAGCATACAGTCCATACCAGGTAGAGATGGATGCCAGCAAACTGAAGGCTAGTCCTGAAGGGGAATAATGGTGATAATTATTAACCAACCCTTGGTAGCATAGTTAAATAATCTTCATCTGACCTCAAGATGCCCTCATTCAATTACTACCAGAGATGGGGACAAGTCACATATGGTCAAGTACAAGTCTTTACCATCAAGTCTCGAGTCGAGTCTCAAGTCACAGTTTAGACAAATCAAGCAAGTCAAATCAAGTGTTCACCCCAAGCAAGTCAAGTAGAGTCCTGATAAGTTTCAAGCCAAGTCAAGTCAAGTTGCTGTACTAAAATCAATTTAAATATTTTGCATCCATAATGGACAGAAAGTGAATGAAGTGCTTGTTGTCAGTGATAGACAGGGGCATGTTGCAATTAA
>JAUMHQ010000051.1:8682232-8697183 GCA_032361165.1 Enteromius paludinosus | reverse complement strand
TATATATATAATAATGATAATGTTAATAAGTAAAATTTACACTTATTATTATTACTATTATAATTAGATTTAAATAATAAAATATTACAATAAATGGATAAAATATTTTTGCACCTCTTATTATTATATTTCCCTGCACTGCTTAATAAGTGTTAAGAAATCAGGCTTACGTGAAGTATTGAATGAGATGGTCCAGCAGTCTCTTGTGTTTCCGACAGACTTTTTCATGTTCGTCTTTAAAGGTGTCTTCTGAGTAGAGTGGTCTGGTCACTGAATACCTCTGTGTTGAGGGTCGGAGCATTTTGCACCGGTAGAACTGGGGCAAAAATCCTTCTGATCTGAGTGAGGTAACCAAATAAATTTAATTCCTCGGTCTCTGCAACAACTCTGGCAACTGTCAAGCTGGATCTGTTGCATTTGTATTTATATTGATAATCTTAGAACTGTTGTGTAAGTCGGAGGTGTTTACTCAAATAAACTATGAGTAAACATCATGCTACATGCTACACATTGTGAGTTATGAGTGGTGAGTGAGTGTCCACCTGCACTTAGCTTGATATCTCTAAGATACAGTAGATGTCCCCATGGGATATTCCGATTTTAAAATGCTTGTCTCCAAGTGTGTGAAAATATTCTTGCTTTTTGTCATCAGTTATGTTGTCATGATTTGTGGTATGTAGTCAGTAGTTCCAAATAACATTCAGTCTAATTGAACAGGACTGGTTTTGTTCCCCTTTTAATGTTAAATTTTAGCATTTAGTGTTATTTTTTTTTTGTTTACATCATTTATAAATTTTAGATTTTAGGAATGTTTTTATCCCATTGAATGGACTTAAATTCATAAACATATACTACAATATCATGTATTTTTTAGTTTTTTTTTTAAAGTAATATTTTAATTTAGCATGGAATAATTAAATTGATCAAAAGTGACAGTTAAGACATTTACACAAAAGTTTTTTTTAAATAAATGCTGTTCTTTTGAACTTTTTATTTATTAATGAATTCTAAAAACAAATATATCATGGTTTATAAAAAATGAATAAATATAAATTAAACTGTACTCTTTACAACCCTAATAATAATTTAAGCTTTTTTTATTACTAAATAATAGTAATTTCTGAAAGAACGTGATAATGTAGACTGGAGTTATGACTGCTGAAAATTCAGCTCTTTACAGGAATAAATTACATTACAAAACACGCTAATGCACTGATTTCAAAAATATGAAATAAATCTCACCAGTCCCCAACTTTTAAACGCCAGTGTATTTTTACAATATGATAATCCTACCTGTTCAGTAAAAGTATCAAATATTTCCAATTTGCTTGCTTCCCTGTTTTGCTTCAAAAGTTGCAGTGGTCTGAGATCCTTAAGACTGCGTCTATTTATAAATTGTTACACCTATCATGTCTGTAATTATTAACAGGTATCTAGATACCTTCTTTACATTGCCAGCCACATCTCCGCCTTATCCATGACCATTGTTCTTTCTGATAAAAAAAAAAACCTTGGCAAAAGCCAACTGCTTATCGATCACTTCCTTTAATCCTCTCATACCTCATAAGGCAAAATCTTTTAGTATTGCAGGCATAATGTGGGAAACCTATTAGTTTGGTGACAAAAATAATTGTTAAATAATTTTTTTTTTTATATTGATATTAGTTCCATTTCAGGATGCTGATTGGTCAAAACAGCATTTGAGTTCTAAACTAATTGATGTATATTATCAGTTATGATGTAAAACATCTCTTTACCTAGTTACTGTGTGTGCTGCATCTACAGAATGACGTTCTGTTATTGTTTACATGTCATATCCTGATGCTTAATGAGTTCATGTATTAATAAAAGTTTGTGTCATTAACTTTTACAAAAGCAATAAGGAACGTACTGTATTGCATATTAAATAAGTTTGTTATTGTACATTGGCTCGTAAAAAAATGAATAATACAATTAATTCTTTTCAGTAAGCAGTAATTCAGCAGATGCTTTTATCCTAGTTACATGCAGTACAACTGATACATAGTGCAATTTGTACAACCAAACTTCCTGTTGCCAAACCCGAACTCATATTATGACATAGGCGTGATATTATGCAACTTGTTTTTTTTTGTTGTTGTTTTTTTAGTGACACAATTCATTGTAATTGTGCGAGACCCTTAGAAATAGAGATCATTTGAAGTTCACTCCCATGTGATTCTCTGTAAGACCTTGCGTGAGGATGACTATAGTAATTCTTGACTAGAGCAATTCTTATCATTTACTCACAAATCCTCAACTGTGTATGATTAGTAATATCACATTCATATGTTTATCAGTAGGCTATTTTTGTTATTCAGACATTTTTTGATGCGGGCGGTAAAATTCAAGGCAATGCATTTAATTAAAAATGATTAAGGATAAATTCCTTCATTTACTGTTAAAGCATATTTGATAAAAAATTAAGTATGCTTTTGCTCTTATTGTTAATATAATTGTACTATTATTATTAATAATAATAGTAATATTATTGTTTTTCTTAGTAAAATTACCCATTTAATATGCTAATTTTAATTGCTCGAAAAAGATCTGTCACGCATTAATTAATATTATTGTTAATGTGCATTAAACAGTTATAAATAAACCTGTTTCTTAATAGTTGTGTTTTGCTGTTTGATTTTTTTTTCTGTGGCCTCCAGAAGTAAACATTTGGTCAGCATGCCCTTTAATCAAATTTATGAGTGAGTATATCCAGCCTTTCGCTTACATCTAAAGCTTTTATCATCAAATTAGTTTCTGTTTCTGTTTTTTTCAACTCCGGTAGCTTACATCAGAACTGGCAGCTCTTTGATATAAGAGGTTTGAGATGTGTCTGTTACACTGAGAGAAGACAGTGTAAAGACTAGATAACTGCACAGATGTCCTGAAGTACAGTACAAACGCTTTTTATCGGTAACATTATATGAGAGAAAAGATGCGTTTGATAAGCAGTAAAACAGGGAAAATAACTAATATAAATATTTCATTTTATGCTGTAATATACACTGCTGTTCAAATGTTTGGGGTAGGATGTTTTTGAAAGAAGTCTTTTATGATACCAAAGCTGCATTTTTTTTTGTAAAAATATGGTAGAACCGTAATATTGTGAGTTATTATAGCAATTAGTATAATTCAAATGTAATTTATACCTAATGAGGAGTTTTGATCAGCCTTTACACTCGTCTTAAGTGTCTTGAAAATCATTTTTAATATAATTATTTGGTTTTCAAGAAACATATATCAGTGTTAAAATATTATATAATATGTTTTTTTTTCTGGCGTCAAAAGAACTACATTTAGTATATAAATGTATTTTCATTTCAAATATGATGTCATTTGTAGTTTAATACATGTTTAATTTATTAAAAAAAAACATACTGACCACAAGCTTTTAAATTCCAGTGTGTAAGACGGATTCATTTAATAATGCATTAGACAAAGTGACTATTTCTAATTCATAGTTTTTACTTCTATTTACATATTTATGTATTTATTTATTTATTTTATATGCAGTGTAAATGTGATATATTGTACTTTCCTATTTCTTTTGTCCTTGTATCGTTATCATTACATTATTTATACGTCATCGATGAGGGTGAAAATCGTATATCGGTACACTAGATAGATTTTTACAGCATAGACTTTACACCCAGAGCCATAATAATAATCAGATGATCACTGTGTGATCTTTTCAGATAAGACGTCAATCCTCTCCTCGGTAATTAATCAATTTTAACTTTCACTGATGTCATCCCGACACATATTACAACATAGGACTCTCATTAACATTTAATTAGTCATGTTTATTTGGAAAGGTGTGTCATTGACATACAAGTGACCTGGTTTAAGACTAAATCATGTGTTACCCTCTGTTATTTTCTTACTGTGCATTCTTGTGTTGAGTTGAATTACGCTCTTATACTAATTTTAAAGATCAGAGAAAAGGAAAGACTTAATACAACTTACCTTAGAAATCCAGGCTCAGTCAGCGAACAGTCAGGTGTTTGTGTGTGTTTTTGTATCAGGCACACATGCTCTTGTGTTTAATGTTCTCAGTTACTGTTACTAAATGTTTTAGGTACACAAAATGCCTCAAAATAGAGCAACACAGGAATGTCAACAGAAATGAAACAAGTTCCTTTTTGTTGAGTTTATAAATGAGCATGTAATTCCCCTGCTGTGTATGTGTGTGAAAAAATATTTTAAAGTCAAAGGTCTTCCAGTTTAACATTGTTTATCAAAATTGAACTTGTGCCATTTAGTCCATGTCTGTTTGCTTTGAGGTCGTGTACTCCTAAATGCTGATACATTTCACTTTGAACATTTAAACATTAGTCTTTCTTTTTCCTGGAAAAAAAAGCATAAATTAATAATGCTCTTGCACTAGACATTTGTTACCAAACAGATTGTCTATAAAACGAAAGTGTGACATTATGCCTCTGACTAGCAACAGCAGATTATGATTTGCACAATTTTAGCAGTTAATGACTACTTTTACAAGTAATTAGGCCTTTGATGTGTTTCACCCGAGTTTCCTGTTGCAATAGGAAATACATCAACATAGGAAGATAGTGCTTTTCTGTTAATTGTACTTGAGTCATAATGTGTCACAAAAAATTGATAACAGACCTTTTTTTAGTTTCTGACTATAGTAAAATCCAATCTGAGAACAAATCAGGGTCAGCCGACTGACGAAACAATGAAACACAGAGACACGTTGCAATGTATGACTACTTTTTCTCAGGTGATTTATTTCCAAACATCAAAAGTTCCTCTTCTTTAGGACTTTTGGTGAACCGCTCTTAGCCAGATACACAGATTTAAAGTGTTTGTCCATCAAAAATGTCCTTGAAACTGATGAACCGGTCAGGCCTCCATATCCTGCATTTGTTCTCTTGTTTTTGCCTCTAAAATGAGGCTGAAAAAACGAAAAGTCCATGCACTTGCTTTTTTTCATTTTGCATTTGGTGTTATGTGGAAGTCTTTGTTAGCTCCACTATCAGTCTATAAGTCCACTATCAGCAGATGAAGGCGATGACTGTCTCTTCCAGTGAAGAAGTGTGTTTCCTCAGTGTGAAAGTCCATAAATAGCCTAGACATGAAGGAGAAATGGTTTGGTGGGTTGTTGATTTGAGTTATTTGATAACATCATATTAATTGAAGCCATAAAATAAAAAGATGCAGAATGCTCACCAAGTGCTGGATGCCATAGGTCTCAATCAGGTCCTCATCATCGTCGTCAAAAGGAAGTGGCTCTTTGTCATCTTGCAACTGTGAAATCTAAAGACAGGGAATGTAAAAAAATTTTTAGCATCATTACTCCAGTCTTTAGCGTCAAGTGATCCTTCAGAAATCATTCTATGATTTGGTGGTCAAGAAACATTTATTATTATGAATGTTGAAAGTATTGCTGCTTGATATTTTTGCAGGAACTTTTTTTCCAATTTTTCAAAGAATAGACCTTTTTAGTACAAAACTTAATACACCCTTTTATTAGACAATCAACCTTTTTTTTTTGGGTAAAAAGAAAGTTCATAAGAAGAACATTTATTAAGAACATAAATATTTACAAATATCTTTGCTGTCATATTTGGTTTGATCAGTTTATGAATAAAAGTAATTAGAAGTATTTCCAGCAAAACAAAATAAAACAATCTCACTGTATGCAGTTCAATAGTATTCCACTCAGAAAAAATATGTTGCAATGCATCATGTTACAACTTTAACTAGTAGCCATTGTTTTTCTCCATGGGTAATGTTTTTTCCTCATTGAGCAATCTCAGCATGTGCCGAAACATTCCTTTTATTATGTCTTGTTTATCTTGTATCTTTGATTATCAGGCTTTATAGTTACCCAGATTATCAGGCTCAGTAAACCAACAAGTTATTTATCAGACACCTCTAAATTTATGTTATCATTGAGCAGCTTTGTTATGAGACAGTTGACCCTTTGCAGAGAGTTTGATTGACAGGCAATCCAACTAATCATAAGGCCGAATCTGATATGTTGTCCAATAAACAAATCAAATAGCAGATGACATTAACATCACTGAACTTGGGACTCGAAAAAAGGCATGTATTGACATCTTTCGGCGGATACTTTCAGATGTTCAGTCACCCCTCAAGTTTAAAAATGTTGATTTTACCTTCTCAGCTAATGGATCCTCATCATTTCCAGTGGAGGTTTCCAGCTGGATGAATAGAATGGCGTCATGGATGGAGAGGAAGAGAATGTCTCTAGTAACCTCCTCATCAAAGAAGGATAGGGCCTCCATTCTCCTGACAAGCTCACCTGTGACACAAGGACCCTTTAGGTTATTCACCGTGTCCTAACCTGCCATTATCAGGCTGTAGTTTGCAGCAACAGCTTGTTGCAACATACTGTAATAGAGTCAGGCCTTACCATCACAGCCTGCAATGTAGACGCTGACCCCAATTCGTATGAATTCCTTCACCACCTGTGAAGATGGAAAATTATGAAATAGCTACTGTTTGGTTTAGCTCCTAATATCAATTAGATGATATTTTAAAGACAGTGTGCGGTTCAAAACAACACTGGACTCAAGTGACTTTCATTGTATGGACAATAAAACACAGCCGCTTTCTTTCTTTTGTGTTTTGAGGAAGACAAGTCATACAGGTTTGGAACGCTGTGAAGGTCACCATCGTGTTGTGGTTATAAATTATTGCAACTGAACAATGACTCAGTAAAAAGCAATAAAGATAAAGCAATAGACGCACCAGTTTGAGGGACTTGGCCGCTACAACGTCCAGGAATGAGACAGCAGAAAAGTCCACCACAAGGCTGTGAATATGGACCCTGGGTACTGACACGCTGACAGGCAGCTCAGACGTCCAGTCTACCTCAACCTTCACCTCTGAGTCTGTCTGAGACGATCCTTCCTCCAGCTCAGGACCCTGCTCTTTTTCAAAGGCTTGGTTTTCTACACCCAGCGAGGCAACAGGCACCAAACCATTCTGTGACGGACAGCAGATATGGGAAAGGGCAGATATGAGAAAGCCCAGAATGTGCGTCATGAACTCAGGTTGGTGATAAAATAAATATCTTAATAATAAAGCATTGCAGAGTTTCAAATCTTTGTCATTTACAAATACTTTGCCAGTGTGTTGTGCACGACGTACCTCTGTAGCTTGTAGTTTTCCTTTTTTAACGAGTTTGTGAATTTTCTTCAATGCTTTATTTCTTTTCTTGAACACCCGCACTGCATCAAACCCCACCTGTAATGAATAAATACATCTTTATTTTTGGTTTCTAACCAAATAAAAATGATATAGTTTCATAATATATCATCAGAGTAAAGTTAACTCACCTCCTCTCTTAGCTTCTCTTTGAAGTAATCAATATTTGCAAAGTAAATGGGTGAGTTGCACTTGAAGATCTTTATTCCAGGAATTTCAGCCATCTGACCATGTTAGTTTAAAACATGTATAATGTTCACGTTTATGTTTGCATATGTTGTGGCAAATTACTGTTTATAGACAACATGAAAATGTGCCTCTTACATTTTTGTAGTCCTTCATGTTTTTGTAGATATCAGTATTTGGGACATGTCCAAGAGTGGCACAAGATGGGCTAAATGAAATAAGAGTTTAATGTTCACAACAAAATTCAACATGATTTATGTTTCTAATATATGTCTTATATATATATATTAATATTAAATATTACAAAACAAGCACATGTGGTTGATATGGGGTTAACATTAATATAATACCCTATATTACTGACAATATTTAGACTTCTTTTTAAGTTAAATCATAAACATAAAGTTACAATAATTCAGATTAACAAGCAGTTGTGACATTTCTCAACAAATATTCCTAAAACCTCTATTAAAAAATATTTAAACTAAGAACCATTTGCTTTGTCAAGTGAAAAAAAAACCATTAACCAGTTTTGTGTCCTTTACTATCAAGCACACTTAAAAAATCTTTACAACTGTGCTACTTACAATTGTGTTCTGACCACCACTGTGCCCATCTCAAATACCAGACCCACCAGCAGACCCACATCTAAACCCAGCACAATGCATGCCAGGCATGTAGCTATCCAGATGAGCTGTGGAAGTATAAGGATTCATATGCACTCATTTCAAACGAGATTAATCTAATGACCTCCAAAAAGGATGTTTTACACGTAATACTTGTATACAGTTTTTCATATCTGATGTTTCGCATGACTGTTTTACTCCCAGCACTTATCTCAATCTGTTCATTCATTCTTGTGATGTTACTTACACAGTCTGTTCTGTTCTGTCTCCAGAGTACAGGCACTTGACAGATCTGCATGAACATGCCCTTCAGGTTGGCTACAACAATGCCAGCCAGCACTGACTGTGTGCGACAGAGATCGATGACATCATGAGTTGCATGAAGTATATTGTAAGTACTGGAATTTTTGAGTGAAAGATATTATTTTCTATATTAAAACAATAGGGTGCGCCACCACACCTTCTGCAAAGGCTGGAGAAATGGCCCAAGGGCCAAAATCACTATCATCACCATCACAGCTGAGATTATGCCAGCAACCTGCAACAGTAAAAGGAGAGAAAAGTTAAACAGAGAGGACTGCATTTTAAAAACACACACTTACACAATGTGTGTCTCTTACCTGACTCTTCCCCCCTGTGCTTTCTTGCACTGCTGTCCTTGACAACGCAGTGCTAGCCACAAAGCTTGAGAAACATCCTCCAAAAATATTGCTGATGCCAAAAGCTATCAGCTCCTAATGGGAAGCAGATCAAGCCGTTTATCATTCATTTGTATCAAAAAAACACAGACAATGCAGATTTTTTTTTAGTATCTCCTAAACAGACAAATAAAAGACCAGTATGCAAATAAATGACAGTGTTAACAAAACAAATGCCCTCGTGCCTTAACGCTCTATGCTGCTCTGCTGGGTTTATAAATGTTTTCAGCTGCTGCTGCTAACTCAAACTTGTTCTGTTTTGGCAGGTGAAAGTGGCCTTTAAAAGTATCCACTGACCAAAAAAGTAATCCTAAATTTAAAGACCAAGTCACTATGAAAATACATTTTTATCAGACCCCTAACCTGGATCTTTAAAGCTGCAGTCCATAACATTAGTAGGCCTAATTGTTTTGCTTAACAGTCCTCAAACTAAACCAATGGACCCGAAAACTCTGTGATGCACTAAATGGTTTACTGTATATAACGTGTGTGTCTAATGATACCAGCCACTGTTATAAACTTGCATTCGTTTGGTTTTGGAAGGTGAAAGTGACCTTAAAACCAATCAGAAATCAGTATGCGCATACATTATTAGAATCTTCCAGGATTTGTGGTGTTTTAAGTGCTAGCAAAGCGAAACAAAACAAAAAGTGAAACAAAACATAAAACAAAATGTTAAGTGAAACAAACTAAACGCGAAATGAAATGAGAAACTGTGCCCTGAAGCTATCAGCTGCTTTTGTAAACTCATATTTGGTATTTTCTGGCAGGTGAAAGTGACTTTAAAAGGTCAACTAGTTCTTTCTGGCTCTCCCTCGTGTTACTGGCAAGAGTGCTGATCTGACCCTTATCGTGCTCAAAAAAACACTTCACACCAAAATCGGCACCCTTGCTTTTTTCCCCCACTTTCTTCTTTTTAATAGCACCCACATTTCTTGCAAGATACCAACTAAAGCTATAGTTCGCAGCTGGTTTTGCCACCTACAAAGCGCAAGATGCATTGCGCTCAGCACAAACCATTTTACTATGCCAATTAAGCCTAAAGCAGGGCTGTCCAAACTTGGTCCTGCAGAGTTTAGCTCCAACTGGCCTCAACACTGGTTCAGGTGTAACTACAATTGCAGTGTCAGACACGTTCACTTGTATACCTGGTTGCCGTCTACTGTGTAATCGTGTTTTGCTGCGTAGACTTTTGCCACTGAGACTGCAACTGCATAACCAACCACTGCTGTGGAAAAACTAGAGCCCAAAATATTCCCAATGAGTGCTATGTTTGGTGTTTGTGGTGGTGCAAACCTGTGGAAACACAAACAGACATAGTTACTGCAGATTCACATATCAGTTTTGTACACTACTTGTACAGTGTTTTATGCTTTCGTCTCTCATGTAGTATGCTGTTATTATTTTTAACATAACACTGTTTTATGTTATTAATGCACAAGGATTTTAAACTGTCTGTCAGTGTCATTGTTCTAAAGATAACATTTCTGTTGAAAATCATTACAAGGACAATAATAATAGTATGTCAATATAAAGTGACTGAATGTGCACCCAGCCCTCATCAGGAAGCAGGAAATGCCACAGGAAGTGCTCTTACCCCCTGGGGAGGCTGTGGACAATGCTGGCGCCGTACTGGGAGTTTAGGTCCATCACATGAGAGATTGCGGAAGCTATCACTGTCTATCAGTTCGAAAGAGTGAAAGGTAATGACAGTCATTATTTAAAAAAAAATCATGTCAGTGTCAGAGGCTGTCAGGCTTAGTGTTTTTTTTTTTTTGTTTGGGACTGTATGGGATAATTTTGGGAAAGCTGTACATACCACAATCACTTCTATGGGAATCGGCACTGGGATTTTATGCTGAAATTTTGTGTTGATCTCTTTAACAGCCATAACAATGAAGATTGTTAGTAGTCCAGCAGTCAGGTCTGCTATATTCGTTTGGTCGATGTTCCTACCTACATCAATAAGAGTCTAGATGTGGAAAAGAAAAAGTAATTCTAAACCGTAATTATATAAAATGCATTAAAAGTGTACTTTTAAAATGCATTAAAAGTGTAATAAATTACATTATTAGTTTTTTTTTTACTAGTGATCTCAGCTTATATACTGTAGTAGGGTTTCATATTTTAAGACCACTTGTACAAATTTTAAAACACAGAAACTTACACACACATTACATTATACAGAAAGTTATTTAGGCTGAAATATGTGTCTTTGAAAAGATATTGATGATTTACAAGACTTACATAAGCAAAGGAGAAGAATCCATTATGGTTGTGTACAGGAACAGACACAATGGTTTTAATCTGAGATATGAAGACATGAAATGCAGCAGCTGTGGTGAACCCGCCTACTAGTGGGTCTGAGAGATACCTGACCAAAAAGCCCACCTGCATCAGCCCCATAGCCACCTGAGATTCAGTAAAACAAATATGAGTTGCAGCAATGCACTGCTGATTTGCAAAAAACATAATCTGCATTTCTTTTTTTAACGTGGAGTTACCAAATGTGTAACTTGTTTATTTGTTCTCTGTCACAGGTTTTCATTGGGAATGTTGTTACTGTACCTGGAATAATCCAACCAACACTGTCATGGTACAAGCCACCAGGATTCTCTGGGCCTCTCTTGCCTCTACGTCAACCTCCTTTAACCTTTCACCTGCCACTGTCTCATTCACACCTGTGATGTTCACTGGATGCAGAAAGTGCTCATCGGGAGCTAAGGTCAAAACTACAGAGCCCACCATCAGACAGGTGACAGGGAATGGACCTAAACGAGATATAGAGACAAATATAAGAATGATAAGAAAGCAGTGCACATTTATTTAGTATTCGACTTTTCCTTTGCGCATAAAACAGTTGGACAGATCTTTATATTTTTATACAACATTGCAAAATGCAATTAATGCTGTATGCATATGAATAAACCCAAAGTAATATCAGCATTTTCCCTTTCCCAAATCATTGTTTTATTGCATTGCAAATGATTAAGACATTTTCTACATAAAATTGACTGAAATGACAAAATAATCATATATATTTACAAGATGATAACTGCAGTCCATTTGTAGTTAATAAAACATGCATTTACTATTACATGCAGCATATTTCCTACTGTTTCACATAAAATAGTAAGTAGTATGCATGAAGTTAGCACTACTGTTTTTAGTATTTATCAGTAAAGTCAAAGACCTACCCACAGAGATGTGTCTGGATGTGCCCAGCACAAAATATGTAAGAATAGGAAAAAACGCAGAGTAGAGTCCATAAACTGGTGCTACCGAAGCCAGCAATGCATAAGCCACACCTGTACAACAAATTCAAATAATGACGTTGAAAAAGCATCATGCTGATACTAAACTGTGGGGTTTTGTTCACAGATTGCATCTTACCTTGTAAACAGCATACTAGTCCTGTTGTGACCCCAGAAACAACATCACCGGGTAACCATTGCTTAACTGGGTATTTAGGGAGCCAATCCAGGATTGGCAGAAGCCCCTTTATCTTCTGAACAGCCCATTTATCAGTGCATCTGTGAAGAATTAGTTTTATATGAATGAATATGAAGATGAAAACACTAGATGGTATGATATCAAGTGCTTCTCGCATACTCACACGCAGGCTTTTCTCAGCCGTTCTTGTAAACCCTGCATCTCTTGGGCTTGTCTCTCATGAACCTTGTCAAAGAGCTGGTTTGAGTAGATACTTCGTGACACGTGGTAATCATTTTCATTAAAACACTCGTCCATCATATTGCCTGATTTGTTTGTCTGTAAAAAAACCTGCTTGGGTTGTATCTCTTCTGTTAGAAAAAAGAAAAGCAGATTGATGAGATTTCAGATCCATTTCGGTTTGCTGCTGCCAATGAAAATGCAAGTACACATCATGTTATACATAAAATAGTCTGATTGTAAATTTTCTACCTGCCGTCAATGTTTCATTTTCTTTTTCTCTTTTTTTTAGGATGGCTAGTCCAGATAAGCAAACACTTAGAAGGTCTTGCCTACCCCGTGTCAGAACAATCTGACCGAACAGACCAAAAGAGCCCTTCTCCCTTTCTCAGGCAGTACCTCCCTGTTCAATAGACCAGCTCTTCCAGGTCTGCACTAAGATCACTGAACCCATTGACATCAGAAACCCTTCCAAAAGTTGGAAGGGGATCCAATCTCCCTCCCTGAATAAGGAGGTTTGTGTCTACCACACATTTGAGAACCATAAGTAAAAACACAAAGGAAAACCTTATACCTTAAACCACTTATTTCTAATCAGTTTTGCTATAATAGCACTGACGTTAAATGAAATCCTGCATTTATTCAAGTGTATTTGAATGAATGCATTTCTTGTCTATCACAGTTTATCCTAAAATACTCATTGGTATGAGCTGAATATGAACTCTTACCTTTTAAGTCTGATTGAAGTTCCAACAAGAGTAGGGTACATCCATGCCACACGTCCCCTTAAAGGCACATTTTGTCCATGTCTATGAAGTCGGACTCTCTTAATGGGGCTAGCATCCCTCTCTTTTGTATTTATAAGCAGCGTTGGGATGTGGGAGGTGTATCAGGGTTAAGCACCAACAGGAAGCATGAGGGAATTACATCAGAGGCCCACAGCATGCATCCTGCCAAGGATGACTGTCACTCCCCATCTTGTTGGAAAGCATGTGTGTCTGTGTTTGTGACTGAAAGGGAGTGAGGGGGGTCTGTGATGTGTCAGAGGCGGGATGTGTTTGTATGATTGTGTGTGTGGGGGGGTTGTATGTACATGTTGATCAGTGCAGGTGTGACTGAACACTCAAGAAAGAACGATATGATCTATGCACCACACAATCTGACCTTTTTAGTCTTCTTAGTACAGAATGTCTAGATATGGCCAGATCTCCCCTAAGAACATGAGCCAGCTCTTGAATACATAGTATCTGACAATCTCTTGGTTAGCCAGAACTGAGTCAGATTCATCATTTGTCTGAAAAATCAAGCTGTTTTTGGAATAGTACTTTTTTTTTTCTGTTTCTTCTTGGTACACTTGTGATGTAATGATTACTACAATTAAATGAAAATGCTGAAAGGTTACAGCAAGGCCTTTTACAATGGAAGTGATTGGGGCTAATGTCTAGAAAATATATTTAATATAAATTGGAGAACTACACAGAATAGTTATTTTTGTTTGTTCATTTTAACATGAATATTCTGTCCATCTTGTGACTATACTCTAGGAACGGTAAGTATTTTAACATTTGTGGATTCACTTCATTTTTAGCACCTTACTAGAACCAAGATTTATGCTTTTTTATAACAAAAAAAGAGGAAGTGGAAAATAACGTTATGCTAACCAACATATACCACACATGCTGATGAATTACCTTACTTAGTCTGGGGTTTGTGTATTAAATAATTGTTTTTGTGTATTGTACACCCTTTATTGTCCATTATTTCAATGTGTCATTTGACATTTATATTAAGCAACACTTATATCAAAGGTGAAGTCCAACTAGGTCAGCTGTTAGTCCGGGATTTGTGTATTAACTGATAGTATGTTAGCATACTATCAGATAGCAAGAAATAATTAGTCGGACCACTGCATGTGATGTGACATGTAACATTACAACTTGATAGTTCAAGTTTTAATTATGTGTCATATGAATTTCACTGCAAAAAAAAATGCTTTTTTTGTCTTGTTTCCAGTCAAAATATCTAAAACTTCTGATATCAAGTAGAATTTTCTAGACAAGAAAAAATTACTGTTTTGTTTTTAGAAAAAGAAAGCTAAAATTAAGTAACTTTTTGCTTAGAACGAGCAAAATAATCTGCCAATGGGGTAAGCAAAATAGTCTTATTTCAAACAGAAAACAAGATTATTTTGCGTACTCCATTGGCAGATTATTTTGCTTGTTTCAAGTAAAAACTGACTTAATTGTATCTTGTTTTGTTCTGAAAACAGTAGTTGTTTCTTGTCTAGAAAATCCTGCTTGATTTGAGAATTTTTTTTATACTTAGGCTGAAAATAAGACAAAAAAATCTAGTCTTGGAAAGCATTTTTTTTCGCAGTGTTGGCATGCTGAACAACCGAATTATACCAGTTCATGTGACTTGAGAGTGAGTTTAGCATTATAAAACTGTTGTATCTGATGTCACCTGATTTTTTTACTTTAGACTTGGAGGAAGTTTCATAGGTGTTGTGTTTTTACGCATCTCTCACGCGTCCGTTTCCTCTTCTAATCTG